>MDKI01161131.1:0-17452 GCA_005239505.1 Nicotiana paniculata | reverse complement strand
GTCTGTTTAAGTTTCACTTGAGCCTAGGGGGAATTAGTTTGTTTAAGTTACTTGAATAGGCCATTCTAACCTAAGAGTTGCAATTTAAACTATGATTAATTGGAAGTTAACATCAAAGGGAAACTAATAACATAGGCAGCAAAATCAAAGCTAAAACAAACGACGACCTCAAACAATACATGAGCAAAACAATTAATAGAGGTTGTTTTACTAACAAGCATTTCAACATATGAATTCAGGGATTTAATCGATCAGTTGTTCATGCTTGTTTATTGACAGAATTCACCAACATAAAAATGTTTGAAAATTAGCAGAGAAAGAAAACTAAACAAAAACCTAATGATAAGCTTGGTCATACAAATTACTAAACTTGAACAGTTAAATCATACAAACATAGTGATAACAACCTAAATTAAATGCATTTGGGACGTTAAACTAAAAACGGAAAACATGAACAGGTAAAAGAAAACATAAAGGAAAACAGTGAGTAACTAGGGTCTTATAATGACCTTCGAAACCGTATTCACCTAATTTCTAAACAAGCAGTCATGAACCCTAATGGGGATACTATTCAAACGTGTATGGGGCCACTTTTTAAACCAAACTTAATTGAAGGGAAAAGAACAAGAAGAAAAGGAAGAAAGCAAACAAGAACAAAAAAACAGTGACATATGAGAACAAAAACTGAAAAGTAATGATTTTAACCGGAAAAGGAAACCAAAACACAAGAAAACACAAACAGATAGGAAAAGAAAAAAGGGGGAGGGGGGATACCAGTGGGTGTTTGGCCGGATTCTAGCGGGGTTTGGAAATGATCCAAAACCACATGAATCAATAGCTCTCATCACGAGCTGTTGACTCATGTATCTTTGAACCATTAGTTGTTCTGAATCGACTGGTAATAGGAAATTAGGTTTTCTGCTTTCTTAGATCTGAAATCGAAGGGACTTGGGTGGGTTTTTGGGGAAACTAATGGTGGGATGGGGTTAAGGGTGAGGAGAGGATCATAGAGTGAAAGTTTGGGGTGGTTTGGAGGTCGTCCGCCACCGGTAGGCGATTTCCGGCAGGCGGAGGGCGGCGGCTAGGGTTTGGTGTTTAGAGAGATATGAGAGAGACGGACAGGGGGGTCTGAGGCTTTGGTGAAATGAGGGGGATGGGGTTTAGTTTGGACACTTATATAGTTTAGAGGGGGGAGTTTGGGAGCCGTTGGATCAAATCGATCCAATGGCTGGGATTTGGAGGGGACAAAACGAGGTCGTTTTGGGTAATAGACAGGGCTGGCCGGATAATGGGGTTTGGGCCTGGGTTGTTTGAGTGTATAGGGATTGGGCCTGGGTATTTTTTGTCCCAGGTCCGATTTTGCTTTCTTAACTAATTAACTTAATTAATCTAATTAAGTTAAAAATCGAATTTAATCCAAAAAATGTAGTAATTAATTTAAACCTTATTTTCATCTATTTACAGATTAATCAAGAATAAAACAACCAATTTTATATTCCTGATTAATCTATGATTTATGGAATAAAAATGATTGATTTTTAGTAATTAGTTATCAAAACTATATTACATTAAATAACCATCATTCGTCTATTATTAAGTTAATTACAACTTTGTAATTCGTTGATAATAGTGATGCAATTTTTAACAATTTTAAAAAAGATGAATTATGGATATGCAAAAAATACAAATCTTTCACAATTAATCACTGAAAATCAACAAAAATTCATAAAATCAATTGATTTATTGAGATTTTTATAGGACGATATGACGAGTAAAAATCACATGCTCACAGTTGCCCCTCTTTGCTCGGAAACACGAAGAGTTTTCGGGCAAAGACAAAGTGAGCAGTAATAAACGACTTTTACCTATTCATATGTTTCATTGTGAAGCGTGTTTGAAAAGTTTGACCGAACCTGCTTCAAAGGTTGCCTACATATCCTTGGCTATAAAGGAATCATGTCAGTGTAGTTCTGGAGGTTTTGGTAGCTGGGACTACCAAGTAACTGTGATTTCATTGCGGTTGCTGCTGTTACTGCTGCTGATATCCTTATTACATCCAAGTACGAAACGAAGAACTAACTAAAACCTATCAGCTGCTAAATTACAAGATTCCTATATAGGACTGGGTCTTGAGTCTTGATCTTTTGCTGACTCTGACCTGGATCCTGATGCTTGTTAGTCGCAGATGTTGGTTTTGTCTTGTCGTTCCTCGGATCAAAGCAGGACATACTGGACGGATGACTTCAATCTCGTCCTGAATAGTCCACATCTTCCTCGTTTATGCACTTTTGGATTCAATATTCTCTTTCTTCTTTTTATTTTGTTATTTTGGATCGAAACTTCTTCTTTTGGTCGTCTCGAGTTCCAATGTTCTAGAAACATAATCTGCACAAAATCAAAACAAACGAACGAAATTTTCTGCCCCATTTTTTACTAGGAAAATTTCGTGAGGTATTGTAATAAAATCTATGCTATCTTATTATTGAAAGCAATAAAGGGCCAGGAACTGTGTACCCTGAGTGAATGCAGACTAGGGGTGGATACCCTATGCCTAAAAGGTGAAATCAACTAGGAATTGGGGACCCTATATTGGAAAAGATCGACAGCTCGTGTTCTCATCAAGAAGAGATCACCAGTTTATGCCGGTGTCTGTAAAGGTCAACAGGTTATGTTGTTTCCAAGAAAAAAGGTCACTAGGTTATGCCAGTGTCATAAAAAGATCAACAGGTTATGCTGTTGTCAAGAAAAAGATCACTAGGTTATGCTGGTGTCTGGGAAAAGGTCAACAGGTTATGATGTTGCCAGGAAAGAGATTACCGAGTTAGTCGATATCTGGAGAAGGTCAAACAGGTTATGTTGTTGTCGACAAAAGAGATCACCAGGTTTTGCGGGTGTCAGGGGGGAAGATCAACGGGTTATGCCGGTGTCTGGAAAGGTCAACAGGCTATGCTGTTGCCTGGGGAAAAGAGATCACGGGGTTATGCCAGTGTCTGGAGAAGAAAAGATCACCAGGTTATGCTGGTGTCTGGAAAGGTCAACAGGTCATGCTATTGCCTGAAAATGAGATCACTGGGTTATGCCAGTGCCTGAAGACGATCAACAGGTTATGCTGTTGTCAGGAAGATCACCAGGTTATGCCGGTGTCTGGAGAGGTCAACAGGTTACGTTGTTGCCTGAAATAGAGATTACTGGGTTATGTCAGTGTCTGGAGATGATCAACACGTTATGCTATTGTCAGGAAGATCACCAGGTTATGCCGGTGTCTGGAGAGGTCAACAGGTTACGCTGTTGCCTGAAATAGAGATTACTAGGTTATGTCAGTGTCTGGATATGATCAACAGGTTATGTTGTTGTCAGGAAGATCACCAGGTTATGCTGGTGTCTGGAAAGGTCAACAGGTTATGTTGTTGCCAAAAATAGAGATCACTGGGTTATGCCACTGTCTGAAGATGATCAACATGTTATGTTGTTGTCAGGAAGATCGCCAGGCTATGCTGGTGTCTAGAAAGGTCAACAGGTTATCCTGTTGCCTGAAATAGAGATCATTGGGTTATGCCAGTGTCTGAAGATGATCAACAGGTTATGTTGTTGTCAGAAAGAGATCGCCAGGTTATGCCGGTGTCTGGAAAGGTCAACAGGTTATGATGTCGCCTGGGGAAAAGGGAGTGATCAACAGGTTATGCTGTTGTCAGAAAGATCACCAGGTTATGCCGGTACCTGGAAAGGTCAACAGGCTATGTTGTTGCCTGGGGAAAGGGGAGTGATCAACAGGTTATGCTGTTGTCAGAAAGATCACCAGGTTATGCCGGTACCTGGAAAGGTCAACAGGCTATGTTGTTGCCTGGGGAAAGGGGAGTGATCAACAGGTTATGCTGCTGTGAGAAAGATCACCATGTTATGCCGGCGTTTGGAAAGGTCAATAGGTTATGTTGTCTTTTGGGGAAAGGGGAGTGATCAACAGGTTATGCTGTTGTCAGAAAGATCACCAGGTTATGTCGGTGTCTGGAAAGGTCAACAGGTTATCCTGTTGCCTGAAATAGAGATCGTTGGGTTATGCCAGTGTCTGAAGATGATCAACAGGTTATGCTGTTGTCAGAAAGATCACCAGGTTATGTCGGTGTCTGGAAAGGTTAACAGGTTATGTTGTTGTCTGGGAAAAAAAGATCACTGGGGTTATGCCAGTGTCTGTTTGGGTGCAGGACCCTATGTTGGCATCAACTGATGACTGGGATATCCTTGGTTGGAAAATGTTTGGCTAGGGGTTGAGGGTCCTATGCTACTTTAGGGTTGCATCAAATTCAACTTTATTTTTTCTTTTTTATATATATGCGGGAAAAGAATTTTGGAGGAAATTTCCTTTTCTTTGGAGTCAATGTTGCAGAGCTCTTTCTAGCTCTTGTGCAATTCCTTTTGATTGTGCCTGCTTTTACACGGTTGTTTTGCACCTGTTTCCTATTTTCAAACAAAGAACAATTTGTTAGTTTGAAACGGTGGCTGGTTTTGTGGCCTTGATTTTCAACTGCTTGATCTCAGTTCTTTTGATGAAGGTTTCAACCACTTGCTTGCTTGTTTGCTTGCTGGGGATTGGGCTTCATCTCTAATCCTGAGGACCTTGGCTTCCTAGATTTTACCATGGCAATCGGTCACGTGGGACCCAATATTTTATTTTTGCCTTTGTAGGCTTTTCACTTGCTTTTCTTTTGTATTTTCAGAGTATCAAGGGGGAGTTTTGGCCCCTCAAATTCTGCTACGAGGGTTAGTCGTGTGGGACTTAACCTTTCCGACTTTATTTCGCCTTTATTGTCTTTTCACTTCTGACTTTTCTTCCAATTGTAACTTTAAGTCACTGGGAATACTTCGGCTTTTCAAACCTTGCCAAGATGGTTAGCCACGCTTGGTTCAACCTTTCAACTTCATTTGCCTTTATAGGCACTTCAATTTGACTTTCTCCTTTCAAGGTTTTGAGTTTGAATCATCGGCCATTGTGGCCAGACGGGATCAACTCGATGCCTCTGACGAGGCTAGGTGCCTTTTGCATATTGACCCGCATCAAATGAGAGCCCTGTGAATCAGTCTTGCCATCTTTTCTTTGCCTTAATTTCGGGGAAAGAAAAGAAAGACTTATCTGGAGTGCATGCGGGCTTCAATGAACATGATATGCCCTTTGGACTGGATGCCTGATCCGTGTAAACCGTCCGACTCTCAGAAATTCATCACAACTATTACCTCGATATTGAGAAACCTTGCCCCGGATTGTGTCCATATCAGTGACCCATTATCCTTTTCGATCAGTGGCGCTCTTTGCGGGTTTTCACCAACTAACCTCTCTCATTTCTCTTCTTACTGTCGCCTTGTAGTGCTCTTTGCGAGTTTTCACTAACAAGACTCTCTCATTTTCAATTTCTCTACTCACCGTCGCCTTACAGTGCATGTGTGGGTTTTCACCGATAAGACTCTCATTTTAATTTCTCTCATTGCTTGTATCTGCTCCGAACAACTGTATCCTCCAATTTTGGACATCTTTGCCGATTGATCGAAAGGAATTTAACAGGGTTTTTGGTGAAAAGAATTTGTATTGAATTACAACTTTGGAACCTTTTAACCTTTTATGCGAAAACGTCGCTGAACATAACATTTGCCCCAACTTAAACTCTTGGGGAAATGTGGAATTTTATTTTGGTGTGACTGAAGCCCAGGGAGAGGCTGCCTACGTATCCTTTCGGAATCAAGTCGAACATAGTTCAGGAAACTTTTGTTGTTGTTTTTCCCTTCTTCTTTTTTCAACATTTTTTTTCCAATAACATTTTCGGGTTCCAAAGAGGGTTACCAAGAAGAATAACCGGCTCAAAGGGTTTGCAAAAGGGTTAATGTTGTTTGGGTAGCGAGAATGAAAGCCTTTGTCATCCCAACCGGAGAACACTTGCAAATATATAGAGGATCAAACATAGTAACTTTTGACTGCATCTGCATTGACAGTCGTTTCGGGGTCATTTCCTTTGATGTCCCCCAAGTATAACGCTCCTTTTGGTAGCAATTTCCTTATGATGTATGGACCTTTCCAGTTTGGGGAAAATTTTCCTTTCGCTTCTTCGTGGTGTGGGAGGATACGTCTCAAAATGAGTTACCCTACCTCGAAGTTCCTAGGTCACACTTTCTTGTTGTAAGCGCGGGACATTCTTTGCTGGTATAATTGTCCGTGGCACACTGCAACCATTATTTTCTCATCAATCAGAGTTAATTGCTCCAGTCGGGTCTTGACCCACTCATTATCTTCAATTTCTGCTTCGACAATAACCCGAAGGGAAGGAATTTTGACTTCAGCGGGTATTACGGCTTCAGTCCCATAAACCAATAGGTAAGGGGTATCTCCCACCGATGTACAACGGTCGTGCGATATCCCAACAATGCAAAAGGCAACTTTTCATGCCATTGTCTGGATGTTTGAATCATTTTCCTGAGAATTTTCTTGATGTTTTTGTTTGCTGCTTCAACGGCGCCATTTGCTTTGGGCGGGTAAGGGGTCGAGTTGCGGTGTGTTATCTGGAACTGTTCACACACCTCCCTCATCAAATTACTATTTAGATTCGCGGCGTTGTCGGTAATGATAGTTTTTGGGATACCAAAACGACATATGATATTAGCATGCACGAAATCCACCACCACTTTCTTAGTGACAGCTTTGAATGTGACGGCCTCGACCCATTTTGTGAAATAGTCGATAGCAACCAAAATGAATATGTGCCCGTTTGAGGCCCTTGGCTCGATTGGCCCGATGACATCCATTCCCCAAGCAACAAATGGACAGGGTGCCGACATAGGATGCAGTTCTGACGGTGGTGCATGGATTAGGTCGCCATGTATTTGACACTTATGGAACTTCCGAATGAAACCGAAACAATCTTTCTCCATGGTTACCCAATAATATCCGGCCCGCAAGATTTTCTTTACGAGGGCGTACCTATTTATGTGGGGACCGCATACTCCTGAATGGACCTCGCCCATGATCTTTTTGGTTTCTTTGGCGTCTACACATCCTAATAGATTTAGATCGGGAGTCCTTTTATACAGTACTTCCCCACTTAGGAAGAAACTGTTGGCGAGCCTTCGGATGGTTCTCTTTTGGTCTCCGTTGGCCTGCTCGGGATATTCTTTTGTCTTCAAAAATCTTTTAATATCATGATACCATGGTTGGACATCGGACTCTACTTCGACCATGTTGCAGTAACCATGTCTTTCCTTGATTTGGATCTCCAATAGGTCTATGCGAACATTACCTGGATAGGGAAGCATTGCAGCTAGGGTGGCCAGCATATCGGCTAACTCATTGTGGCACCGAGGAATATATCTGAACTCGACGACTTTGAATCGCTTACTAAGATTCTCCACATGCTGTCTGTAGGGAAGGAGTTTAACATCCCGAGTTTCCCATTCTCCCTGAGCTTGCTTAATGATCAAGTCGGAGTCTCCCTTGATCAACAACTCCTCTACATCCATGTCAATGGCCATGTTCATGCCCATTATGCAAGCTTCATATTCGGCAGTGTTGTTTGTGCAGAAGAAATGGAGGCGGGCCGTGGCAGGGTAGTGTTGTCCTGTGGGTGAAATCAAGATTTCCCCTATCCCGATACCTTTCGCATTGGATGCCCCGTCGAAGAACATTTTCCAGGTGTCAGCGCCTTCCGAGATTACTTCGATGGAATTGATTTCTTCATCCGGAAAATAAGTGCTCAAGGACTGGTATTCATCATTGACCGTATTTTCATCTAGATGATCGGCCAATGCTTGAGCTTTCATAGATGTGCGATTGACATAGACAATATCGAATTCTGTGAGCAAGATTTGCCATTTTGCTAATCTCCCGGTGTGCATTGGACTTTGGATATGTACTTCAAAGGATCCAGCCTCGTGATGAGGTAGGTGGTATAAGCCAGCAGATAATGTCTCAGCTTCTGAGCAACCCAAGTTAGAGCGCGGCAAGTCCTTTCTAAATGAGAATACTTGGCCTCGTAGTTTGTGAACTTCTTACTTAAGTAATAAATGGCCTGCTCTTTCTTCCCAATTGCATCATGTTGCCCGAGAACACACCCAAAGGAATTTTCTAGCACCGTCAGGTATAGGAACAAAGGTCTCCCTGATTCTGGTGGGACTAACACTGGAGGATTTGACTGATATTCTTTGATCTTGTCAAAAGTGTCCTGGCACTCGTCTGTCCATTTGATGGCCGCATCTTTTTTCAATAGCTTGAATATAGGCTCGCATGTGGAGGTCAACTGAGCGATGAACATGCTGATGTAATTCAACCTACCTAGAAGACTCATGACTTCCTTCTTGGTTCTTGGGGGTGGGAGATCCAGGATAGATTTTATCTTTGTTGGGTAAAGCTCGATGCCCCGTCAACTGACTATAAATCCCAGTAATTTTCCGGATGGAACTCCGAAAGCGCATTTGGCTGGGTTTAATTTCAAATGATATATGCGCAGGCGTTCGAAGAATTTCCTCAAATGTTGCACATGGTCATTTTGGGTTCTGGACTTAATGATCATATCATCCACGTACACCTCAATATCCTGATGCATCATGTCGTGAAATATGGCAGTCATGGCCCTCATATAAGTCGCCCCAGAATTCTTTAAACCAAATGGCATGACCCGGTAACAGTACGTTCCCCAGGGTGTAGTGAAGGCTGTCTTTTCTGCATCCTCTTCATCCATCAATATCTGGTGATATCCGGCATAACAATCGACAAAAGACTGTACCTCATGTCTGGCACAATTGTCCACTAAGATATGTATGTTCGGCAGTGGAAAATTATCTTTGGGACTGGCTTTATTCAGATCCCGGTAGTCGACACATACTCGGACCTTTCCGTCCTTTTTAGGCACCGGAACCATATTGGCCAGCCAGGTGGTGTATTGGACCACTGGGATTACTCCAGCCTTTAGTTGTTTAGCGACATCTTCTTTAATCTTATCACTCATGTCTGTTTTAAATTTCCTCTGCTTTTGTTGGACCGGTGGATGACAGGGGTAGGTTGGCAATTTTTGTACCACCAAATCCATACTTAGTCCGGGCATGTCGTCGTAGGACCAAGCAAATACGTCTTTGAATTCAAATAGGAGTTGAATCAAGGCGTCCCTAGTCTTTTCATCCGTGTGGACGCTATCATGGTTTCTCGAATCTCTTCTTTATTGCCCAAGTTAACGGGTTCCGTTTCGTTTAAGTTTGGCTTAGGCTTATTCTCGAACTGTTCCAATTCTCGATTTATTTCCCTAAAAGTCTCTTCTTCGTCATATTCCAGTTCTTGATTCATTATTTCAAGGATAGACGACGTATTAAGATCAGAGCACGAAGTCCGCAAGCATGTCATGTTTTTTAAAGCCGCATTATTAGGACTGAAAAAATAAGAAAAGTAAACAAAAATCAGAAAGAATAGTAGACGACAAAATTTTGATTTCATTTCATTGAATTTGAACATAGGAGGGTTTACATCGAAATTTAAAGGCAAGAATTTAAAAACTTGAGTTACACCCTGAAATAACTCATAGTGCAGAAAGGATGGCAAAAGCTGAACTACCGAGACTCCCGCCGGACGGGGAATGGAGTAGCCTCCCAGTTTTGCAACTTGGCATCAGGCCCCATATACTGTACTTCGGCAGTGCTGGAGCCCTCTCCTGGTTGGACCATATGGGCCGCATACAACATTTGCCTCATTGTCGGCATATTTCTTCTATTTCTTCGGCCGTGAATACCTCTTCTTCTTCCTCCACGTATTTTGGCTACACAAATGATGCGGTGATATGTGGGATCGGCTGAGGAAATACCCAACCATTTTTCTTGCGTTGTTCAGCCCATTGTTCATCGTCGGGGGTAGCTTGAAACCCTATGCCAAAAAACATTTTATTGGTAGGCAAAGTGACGGGTTCTTTAATGCCTTGCAAGGACACCCCGAGCCCTTTTCCAGGTGTGTACCCATGTTTGATCATGTCGTTGGCGACCATAATTGACGCATTTGACAGGAAGGGTTGAGGACA
Organism: Nicotiana paniculata; assembly: GCA_005239505.1. NCBI lineage: Eukaryota > Viridiplantae > Streptophyta > Magnoliopsida > Solanales > Solanaceae > Nicotiana > Nicotiana paniculata. Next base: position 7,421 of record MDKI01161131.1, on the reverse strand, counting down.
CAGGGTTCCTTCCTCATGCTGGTCTGTAACCACCATCTCGAAAGCCTGGTAGACTATGTGCTCGCTGCCCTCTCTTGCTTCCAGGCATGGGGCTAATGGGTCCCTGTAAATAGATTGCTCGTCTTCCCCATGGACCACGATTTCCTGGTCCTCATATTCGAACTTAACCATCTGGTGGAGAGTAGATGGCACTGGCACTGCCCCTACCGCATGGATCCAAGGCCTTCCCAGGAGATAATTATAGGAAGTATCCATATCCATGACCTGGAATGTCACTTCGAAATCTACAGAGCCGATTGTCAAGACCAAATCAATCTCTCCGATCATGTCTCTCTTGATACCATCGAATGCCCGGACGCACACATTGTTGGACTGATTATTTCAGTCCCGATCTCCATTCTTTGTAAGGTCGATAGAAGGCAAATATCAACCCCAGATCCACCGTCCATCATAACTCTCTTCACGTAGTAACCTTTATATTTAACAATTAGGTGGAGAGCTTTGTTGTGGGTGGCCCCTTCTGGGGGAAAATCATTTTTGCTAAACGAAATCCGGTTGACCTCAAAAAATCATTCTGACATCCTTTTCATTTGCTCGACTGTGGTGTTGGCCGGAACGTATGCTTCGTTGAGGGTTTTGATCAGGATCTTCTGATGCTCGCTTGAATTTACCATCAAGGATAGAATCGAGACCTAGGCGGGGGACTTTCTGAGCTCCTATATTATGGCGTATTCAGAGGTTTTCATATTCTTGAAGAATTCTTCTGCCTCTCCGGCACTGATCGGCCTTTTAGGCGGAAAGCGTTTCAGCTTGCTTTTGTTTAGCTCTTCCGGGTCGAGGTATTTCTCTGAAGAGTTTATATCGCCTGTTTCCCCAGTAATCTCTTTTCCTTTGTATGTCACCACCGTCCTGTGGTAATTCCATGGGATGACAGTAGTACTCTTCATGGGAGTTTGCGATGTGCGGCTAATAACCACGGGCTCATTCAGCCTGGGTGAAATTATTTGCCCCCGTGCTGCATACGTCCCCTTCGGGACATACATTTTTGGGCCATTCATTATTGCCTTGTTGAATTGTAACCTTCTGGGAGGGCTCAACTCACTTTGTTCCTTCCTGTGTGTTTTGGGGATATAAAGGACAACGTCTTTAGAGGGTCCCATATTTGTCCTAGTCCCGGCTTGTTCCGTGACCTGGGGGACGGGGTTACTCTTTATCATCTCCTTGACTGATTTGGGTGCCGCCTTGGGTTTTCTTTCTACATCTGCGATGGCGATGATGGACTTTAGAGCTGGATCGAAATCCTGGTCCTCGCAAATCTTGCCGATGACGGGCCTATGATTGTAAGCGGGCAGTGGATTGTTTGTCACATTGGGAGCTTCTTCGTCCCTTAAAACCACTTTCTTTTGTTCTATAAGGCTTTCCACGGCCCTTTTGAAGGTCCAACAATCCTCCGTGTCGTGCCCTTCTGCTCCGGAATGGTAAGCACAACTGGTACCCCGTCTATATGATGGTGATTGGGGATTCTGCTCGTTTGGAGGTACGGGTTGCAGGAGTCCCATCTGGACCAACTTTGGGAAGAGGCTGGAATACGGCTCTCCGATGGGAGTGAAATTAAGTCTACTTGGTGGCTCTCGGGGGTAGGCATTGTACGGGTAGCTGTTTTGAGGAGGGCGTTGATTATATAGAGATGGGGGATGATGGTTATTTTTTGGGGATGGAGTTCTATTCTGATTGTATTGTTGTGGCGCCTGGGATGTGGCTGAGCGTTCATTACCGCATAGAGAAAAGGGGAAGCATAAGTTGTATCTTGGTGAGGATAGTAATGTTGGGAAGCTTTAGGAAATGGGCGTGGGTATTGTCGAGGTTTCCTGACATCAGAAACCATCATGGCCCCTTCTTATTTCTTTTAGCTGTTGGCTGCAACCCCGGATCCGCTTTGGATGGCCTGAAAGGTTGCTCTTATGGAGGATTGGCTCAGGATACGACCAATTTTTAGACCATTCTACACCATTTCTCCAATTTTAATTGCTTCCGCGAATGGTTTGCCCATGGAGGACATCATATTTTGGAAGTAATCAGCTTCCTGTGCTTGTAGAAAAATGCTGACCATTTCAACCTCATCCATCGGAGGTTTGACCCTGGAGGCTTGCTCGCGCCATTTGATGGCGTACTCTCTGAAACTCTCTGAGGGTTTCTTTTTGAGATTGGATAGCGAGTTCCTATCGGGAGCGATGTTCATTGGAATTGTCGGCCAAAGTCTCGTGCCAAGTCATCCCATATGTGCCAACGGGATATATCCCGGTCCATGTACCATTCCATTCTGATGCAATCCCCGTCAAGTTTTCTCCAAAATATGCCATGAGAAGTTCCTCCTTCCCACCTGCTCCCTTGAGCTGGTTGCAGTATCTTTTCAGATGGGCTATGGGGTCTCCATGTACGTCATATTTTTCAAACTTGGGGGTTTTAAACCCGAGAGGATGATGGACGTGCGGGAACATGCACAAATCTACATAGGAGACACTTTTCTGCCCGCTCATCCCCTGTATATTTTTGAGGCACTGTTCAATACTCTTCATTTTTTGAGTTATTTCTTCGTTCTCGAAGCTTTTCTTATCTTGTCCCAAATGAACTCAGGCTGAGTTTGTTGGGGATATGCATTGGGAGTAGCATGAACGGCATCCTGGTGGACGGATAGTGTTTGGAATGTGAATGATGGCGGCTCGAAACTTGGCCCGGAGATAGTTGGTGGGGCCGTGGCGGAGATTGGTGGTGTGGTGAAAATGTTGGAAGACACACCAAAAAACAAAGCCTGGGGGCGAACCTCAGAAGGCCTTCCAGCAAAGTGAGCCGACATAGTTGGATATCCAAATGGCGTGGCTGGGTAGCTTATGGGGATGTTGGACGTCCCTCCTGCCCCGGGAATTATCTCTGGAAAACCCGGGATGGTACTGGGTGGTTCCCTACCATTGGACCATGCGTCCCACATTTCCAGCATGCGGCAATGGAGAGTCCTATTTTTTCAGCTGTTGCTGACTCAGATGTTGGGATGGCTGGATTTAGGTCTTCTACGGAAGAGTTGACGATTGGCAAGTGACTTTCAGACGTCATTTCTATGCTCCCTTTTGATCTAGTGAAGTAAGGATGGGAATCTAGGTTACCTCAAAACCAACCACCTTAAAATACCTTAAGATTAAATCAACAAAACGTTAGGTTAAAACATTTATCACATAGGCAATCGCACGTACGGGGTATGCAATGCACTTGATGCTTTTCTATATGTTTTTGCAACAGTTGTGTACTTCATCCCGGCTTTATCTCTTGGTTTGTTTTTCTTTTTATCATTCTTGCTCTTCCCTTGTTATTGCTTCCGCTTTTTTATTCCTCGCTTTCCTTTCTTATGGTTATGATTGAATCCTATGTGGATTGCCTACGTATCACGGCGCCGCGTGAATCAGATCATCACTTAGTTCATGCTAAAAACCCCAAAGAAATGCATACATTTTTTTTCTAAAAGCTTCATTCTGAAAATTTCCATTCATTAAATAAACACTTTTGATTACAGAAAACTTGGAGCCCATTTTTGGAAATACAGAGTTTGCAAAACAGACTTGACACATATTTTCTAAAAATACAACAACTACTGTGGACTCAAGACATGACTACGACTAGAAAAGTGAAATACAGACTCGAAAAATATCAAGAATACATTAGTGCTTCCATTGCTCCAGGGGCCGGTGGGGCATCATTTGGCCTTTCCACGGGCCTGCGTGCTATGTCTTGTCAGAGGCGGTAAAGTTCATCCATTATCTTGTGGACGAAGATCATAACTGCTGAGAAGAAAGTGGTCCGAGTCATATCTTCGCATTCCTGACATCTGGTGACGATGTATTCAGCTATCTCTTGGACCCTTCGCCTGATAATACCCTTCTCTTGAAACAGGCGCCTGATTTGGTGGGATCCCGCCTCTAAAGTTTGGGCATCTTTGTGACTCTGTTCTTGCCATTGTTGCAACTCTTTTTCTAACCGAGCCATCATGGCATAGCATTGTTCCCTCTCTGCTTTAAACCTTTTTGCCTGTTTGGCCATTTCGTTCTCGAGGGCGGCCAATTTTTCCTTCAAGCCCACGACTTCCTGGTCATATTTCCTTTTTAGTCTCTGGACAAACTCTGTTCTTTCTTCCGCACTTCTTGTTAATCTTGCCCGAACTTCGGCCAGTTCTTCTTCGGCTTTGTCTAAATCATTCCCATAGCTGCATACTTTATGCCTCAGGTTGTTGATAAGCCTTTCATCAGTTCTGCTTCTCTCTGGGTTCTCAGCAGTTGTTTTCAGTTCCTGTATCTGGGCCCGGAGGACATCATTTTCTTGGGCTAATCTATTTTCCCCCTTCAATTGAGGCAGTATGTAGAATGTTTTCGAACTTGATTTCCCTGACCTGGGCCTCCAACTTGCTTATGGTGGCTCGGTAGCTGTTCTTTTTTTCTAACCAAGCCCAAGGCTCTTGAGTTTGCTCGGTGAATTGTTGTACGTGGGGTCTCTTCGCGGGTCGTTCTTGCTCTTGATGCTCCCTGCCTCTTACGTCGTACCAAGAGGTGTAGGCGGCCTCCACATCCCCTTTGGATAAGTCTCTCACTCGAGTTTGAGGTTCTAAAAACCTGCACTCATTCCAGATTTGACGGACCCTGCCTTTAGGAAATGCAGCTCTTGGGCATAACTTAATGGCTTGTTGGCTTAAATCCTCATCATAGGGAACACCCTGTTGTCTCCCCAACTGGCATAAGACCCGGTGTGGGGCATATGGTTGAATGCTTCGCAGGCCCATTAACAGGAGATAGCAAACCTCACCAGACATATTGATAACCTCGCTGAGAGGGAGCCACCCGAACGTCCACTCGATTTGGTTGGCAGTCAGTGAGCTCAAGTATGAGTGCCAGGCTTCCGTGCCTTCAGGAAATTGGTGGCCTTTTACCCGAGTACTATGTTCCTCGATGCAGTTCAAACCGGTTAAATCGTAGTTCATGTAGCCTGGGCGATGACAAAGGTGCTCGATCATCCAAATTTGTAGGAGTGGGTTGCACCCCTCAAAGAATTTTCCCCCAGATTGGAAAAGTGTTCCATTGGACTTTTTCATCATGAAGTCTGCTATTCCCACAAACCCAATGTCTATGCATCCGTCACTTCTTGGGCAAATCATGGTGCCCAAGAATGCTGCCACAAAATCTAGCCCCCAGCGGGCTTCTCATTTAGCCTGATCTTTGTGAGTTAGACCAGTGTTGTTAGCCTCATAACCCTGGGGATCTCCATAATGTCTGTAAAGAAAATAGAAAGTGCAGAAACCTTCGGACAAGTGTGGGTCTTGGACATCTCGGCTAAAGTTCAACAGATCTAAAAACTTGTAGGGAGTCACCGCCCTGGGTGCCACTGGGTACCGACTTCTGAGATTGTCATTGAGACCAGCATACCCTGCTATTTCCTCGAGCGTGGGCGTCAATTCAAAGTCTGAAAAGTGGAATACGTTGTGGGCGGGATCCCTAAACGGTACTAGAGCCTCGACGATGTCCAACCTCGGCTTGATCTTTAAAAGGCCAGTAAGTCCCCCTAAATATTTCATAACAGATTTTCTACTGGTTTCCCCCAAGTTGCTCCACCACATGTGGAGTCTTAGAGGGATTTCCTCGACTGCCCTGAAGAGGATGTTTTCAACTGTATTCATCCTGCACATTCGTTTTTGATTAAAACCACAGAAAAATTTTGAAAAGTGTCATTTTGGAAAAGGGTTTTGTAATAAAGAAAAATGGACCACCTTGCGAATACAGACTTTTAAGGTTGTGTTCGCGAATTGGGTCAAAATTTAAAGACAAAACACAGGCGGCCACTTTTGCAAAAACGGCCTTCCAGCGTCCTACTTGGGCGATCAGGCTATAATGGCGTCACCTAATTTTATTTAGGATATATCCTTTTGATTTTGAAAAATGGAGTTGGACCCGATGATGGTTGCCTACGTATCCCACACCCGTGAGAATCAAACAAAGCGCAGTTCGGGAAAATCCTGACTGATTAAAATATACACCCACTCATTTTGTTTAATATTTTTTTCAGAAATTTTGGCAGAGTTTCGGGATAAATATGAGGATTTTCAAAACAGGGTGAATTCTCTATTCTACCTCACTCTTGGTATTTCTGTTCACTTTTTGGTTTAGCCGGTCAATACACAAGCTGAGACAAATAAATGCATACATAACAAGTAAGATGCATCAAGGTAGTCTTTCATTTCGGGTACACCTGTCCAAGACGGACTCAACCCTTGTGTTGAGCCCCCTAAGTCAAATGTGCATGATGCAGATAAGCGTTCCTACTAGGGATTCGGTATGAGGTTTTGTTATTCTAGGTTTAAACCTGGGGTTTTGTTCTAGACTAGGCTTACCCGAGCGGACAGCTCGAGCCGAGGTCGGGCAGCGTACCGTGAATACAGAAGCTTCGCCGTCTTTGCAACTTATCCGTACCTCGTTCTAAAATTTGGATATGACTCTAACAGAAAAGAAGTCACACGAAGTGCACACTTTCCAGATGATTTAGAAGACTCATAGAGAAGAGGGTTTCGACACAATTTATATACAGTTCAGATAATATCAAAGCGGTAAAAAGCGACATTTAGCACGTTAGGTTTAAACATGTAAAAATCAGATAATAAAGCCAAATAAAACAGTCTATTTCAAGCTCGAATTCTTGAACCCTGAACCAGAGATTCTGGGTTCTTACATATCCCCAGCAGAGTCGCCAGAGCTGTCACACTTCCTTTTTCCACTACCCCAGATTAATGAAGGGTAATAAGGGAGTTTCTCCAATTAAAGTGACATTATTCGGATTAGGGTTTTATTTATTTATTTCAGAGTCACCACCCGGATTTTTGACGATGCTCCGGGACATCGTGTTATTTAAAAATTCCAAACCGAGGACATTTTGACTCTGTTTTAATTTATTTGTGACCAGAAATTCGAGTAAGGAATTTTGTTAACCCGGGAGAATGTGTTAGGCATTCCCGAGTTCCGTGGTTCTAGAACGGTCTCTTAACTATTAATATTTGGACTAATTATCAAATTATTTACATATTTTAAACCTATTGTGCTTTTAAGCCTTTTTCACTTTTTAACCGCTTTTAATTTTTATGGATTTATCTTGAAACAAGTCACGATGGCGCGCACTTGTTTGTTTTTGGACATATTGCAATTACGCCACATGAAATGCACCCGTAATTACAACACGCGATTTTAATATAATTTGAAGTTTAAGACGGGAACATGAGTTGTCGCACCCGAGTGTAGATTACGTAGTCAGGACTAAGGTCGCAACGGCTTTATAGAGCCTATTTGAGGCGATATTTGATTATTCTTTATGTTTTCTATTTGAAGGAACATTTTAGTTTT
>ML337249.1:0-34846 GCA_005239505.1 Nicotiana paniculata | reverse complement strand
TGAATAGTCAATAAAATTCCTCGCATAAACTTTGCCAACCACACGACCGCTAACCTGCTCACAAGAGATACCCAACCTTAGCCGCTAACCTGATCACCCTGTATACCTCCAATTGAAACTGATACGACACTTAGCCGCGCACTCAACTTATCAACAGCAAACTCCCCCCACTTTGCTCAAGCCATAGATCAAGATGAACAATTACTCACAATGCCCATATGCTAACACCGCCACAATACCGCAGTAAGATTCAATTAAACCTTTCATAAGCTCATATACCACGACCCATCTTATACCTTAATCCAGTTCGCACTCACCTTAGGGATGATGATGACTCCAAATCAACACATAGAAACTCAATTCGCACTCAATTCGAGTGATTCCATTCCACGAGACTACTTTGTCTCCAGACCCATGAAATGTTTCATGCCCTACTTGCACGCATATTCGCAGCTTCGACTAGCATACCCATTTCGATAACCCTTCTGTGAACCCGAAGTCATTTTCTCCCTTCTATGAACCCAAATGCTACTCTGCACGCGGAAGATAACATAGAACACTCTCCAATCCCCTTTCGAATTTACTACCACCCCAAAATAACATAGAACACTCCAACCATTTTCTTTTTCTCATAATTCCGCTGCAAAAGCTTTATTATTAACCATATTGTGGGCTTGAAATCCTTATTCACCACATTCTGACCTTTGAATTTACTAGGGCCGTTGTTGAGAGTCACACACTCTGGCCTAGCCCCAAATATAATCAACTCCAAGGCTCTGTTGGCCTATGAACACCCATCTTGATAAAGCACCCGACTGACTAACTTCCATTGCAAACCACCTCTGTACGAAGACTAGACCTTGAATCTCCCCAAAACCCGAACATGAGTCAATAGGGCCAATTATAGCACCCCTTAACAATTCCTTTGTTTAAATTACAACGTATTCCCTCTTCCCTCGGCTACATTAACCCTCCATTATGCCGACAACCAGAATTTCACCAGTACATACTATGCAACCACACCGTAGGCGGTGGGACTCTCCCACTTAGCCTGAAGCCGCTATTACACAAATTTGGAACTCACCAAGAATCTTCCTTTATTTTTGACATGATCCTGTATAACCAACTCGCCAAATTCCTTGAAATTCTTCCGTTGGCACAAACACTCTGAGTCATTAGCCACATTCTCATATTAGACCTCTTACTGAATAGTCAATAAAATTCCTCGCATAAACTTTGCCAACCACACGACCGCTAACCTGCTCACAGGAGATAACCAACCTGTGGAAATTACATGCCGACATCCTCCAACGCCGCTGCACAAAAAACAATCACTACGGCCTCGATACCCCATCCTAAGCCCATTCTCATTCACCAACTGCAGCAGTTCGTTCACTCCTTATAGACATCCACTAATTGTGCGGCCATATCTTCCAATTCAAATCTGCATAATGGAGGCGCCGGACACCACTGTCAGGCAAGCCAACACTCAACCGTTAATTAAACTCCTATTTTATTATTTTGAAATCGTTATTTTTCATTTCATTATAAAATAATCAATAAAATTTACTGAGTAAATAACGATGTTTTAAAAATTCAATTAGCAAATACATCCCAAAATCATCCCAGAACCCGGTGTCACAAGTGCATGAGCAATTTCTAAGAAGAATCAAATGAAATACAATAACCGTCAAGAATACAAATGGGATAGTAAAGAGAGTACAACTCAATACTCTGAAGGAGACTCTATTGGATGTGGGTCGTCTCGAGAGGTGCAGCTCACCTAAGTCCCCATATCAACCATGCCACGGCACCAAGCGGGTCCACTAGATATACATGTACCTGTGCAACAAAATGCACAGCAAGTGCAACATGAGTACGAAAACAACGTGTACCCAGTAAATATCCCGCCTAACCTCGAAGAGGTAGTGACGAGAGGTCGACTTTGACACTTACTAGAGGTCAATTAATATAATAAAGAGTGATGTCAACATGGATGTTATTATCAAACAACATATAACAGTAGGAAAGGACAACTTCTTCCATAAGTTACAAATAACAGTTTTCGTCATCTCGGCTAACAACTCATATCTTAAGGAAATTAAACAGTTCAAATCACAGATGGTATCCAACAAATATCATGCACAGGAAATGTCGAGGGTCGAACAGCCCGAACTAACATAAATGTAAAATGTGCACTGTCGAAGGGTCGAACGACACGAACCATAGATGCATCTATTAACCTGTCGTGGCGTACGGCCAGCTCCCAAGAGATTAGTGGAAGAAATCAGCCTGCTCGCAGAATATAAATTGCAAAGTGGTCACACATAATCATACACATTCAAAATGTCCACCCCGACTACATCGGGAAAACAAGTACCCAAGAAAAAGACAATTTCTCTTTTAAAGGTCACGAAGATAGTATTTAAATCTTTTCTAGAAATTTCTTTTCCAAGATCATTAAGGTTTAAACATATTTAAATTCATCAGTAAAGTTACAAGTACGGCAAATAAAACATGTTTTTGGGTCCTATACTACCCGGACATAAGCATAATAGTAGCTACGCACGAACTCTCAACACCTCGTACGTACGTAGCCCCCACACAAAGTAGCACATATTTAATTATTTCACCTATGGGGACAATTCCCTCTTACAAGGTTAGAAAGGAGACTTACCTCTCTTCGAAGATTCATAACCGGCTTCCAAGCCCTTCCGACGACTCAATTTGATGCACAATGCCCCAAAACTATCCAAATGACGGGAAAACCAATAAAAATATATTCTAATACTTATAACAATTCAATTTATATAGATTCCCAACTCCGCTCGAAAAGTTGACAAAATTGCCCTCGGGCCCTCAGGCCCACGTGCCTGGATTTCCAAATTTTTTCAAAGATAGAGATTACCCATAACCTCACAAACTCAAATATACAATTCTCCCTCAATTTCATGCCCAAATTCATGGTAGCAATCCAAATATACAAATTCTAGGTCTTTCTTCAAAAATCTCAAATTTCCACAAATTTCCATGTCTAATCCATGTATAATCCAAGTATTTAACCCAAAATGGGAAGAATCACTTACCTTATGCAAGATGCCGAAAATGCCACTCCAAAATTGCTCCAAAATCGCCTTCCATGGAAGAAAGGAAGTGCAAATGAGCCAAGATCTTGGTTTAAAATAACACACTGCCCAGCCCCGACCTTCGCACCTGTGGCCTCCAGCCTCGCACCTACGCACCCGCAGGTGCGCCCAAGCACCCGCACCTGCGGCTTCCCCAGCTCCAGGCAAATCTTGCATCTGCAAGCCATACGCCGCACCCGTTAATCTCGCACCTACAGCCCTTATTGCGCAGGTGCGATCGCACCAGACACTAGATGCTTCAGCCCTTCCTCAAACTCAAAATTCGATCCGTTAACCACCCGAAATCTACCTGAGGCCCTCGGGACCCCGTCAAATCACACCAACCTATTCAAAAACATAATGTGGACCTGCTCGAGGCCTCAAATCACCTCAGATAACATCGAAACAATGGATCGCAACTCAGCTAAATCTTTATAAACTTGGAATTTCCAACTTCTACGTTTGATGCCGAAACCTATCAAATAATGTCCGATTGACCTCAAATTTTGCACACAAGTCACATTCAACATTACAAACCTACCACAACTTCCGGAATCGGAATCCGATCCCGATATAAAAATTTCCACTTCCGGTCGGACTTCTTAAAACCTTCAAATTTCTAACTTTAGTCAAATGACCTACGGACCTCCGAATTTACTTCTGATATCGCTCCCAATACCAGAATCACCATGCGGAGCTATTCCCTAACTCGGCATCCCACACGGACATCAATAACACCGAAATGCATCTCAACCCAGACTTCTGAAATTCTTCTAAATGCTAACTTCCACAATATGCGTCGAAAAGCTCCCTGGTCATCCAAAACCCGATCCGAACATACGCCCAAGTCCGAAATCATCATATGAACCTGCTGGAACCTTCAAATCCTGATTATGAGGTCGTTTACTCAATAATCCAATCTCAGTCAATTCTTCCAACTTAAGGCTTTCGATATGAGAATTTTTTTTTCAATCGACTCTGAACTTCCCGAAATTTAATTCCGACCACGCCTACAAGTCATAATACCTGAAATAAAGCTGCTCATGGCCTCAAACAAACGACGTGTTAGATCTCAAAATGACCGGTCGGGTCGTTAGACCCAACCTAGTTTGCAAGATTCCTAAAATTCACCCCCGAGCCTACATGCTAGGATTCCGGAAATGTTTAAGGTAAATTGTTACCCATAACCTACGGATAAATAATATATGATTTTTACTAGATTCCATAACAAATTTCGTGGTTAAATCTTATTTTTATTAAAACCCTAGGTTTTACTCTAAACCCATAATTTTCACTAATTTTTGTGCGTTAATCTACCCAAAAACTAAGTAATAAACTCACATTAAGTAGAAAATACATTACCTCAAGGTTCTAAGTTGAAATCTCTGCTTTGGGAGCTCCTACTCGCCCAAGGTTGTAATAAATGCCCTCAAATATGCCTAAGTCTTGACTTTAAAACGACCTCACTACCTCCAGTGCTTTCACACCTGCAGCAAGTGGACTGCACCTGCATCTCGCTTCTGTGGACCAACGTCTGCATCTACAGAAAGGGGGGGACTGGCAGGGATCGCACTTGTGAAAGGGGGCCCGCACTTGCGGCTCCGCTTCTGCGAAGAAAGGACCGCATTTGCAGTTCCTGGGCACCCTCTCGCTGGCCGCATATGCGAGACTTAGACCGGTTCTACGTTCTCGCACATGCGACAGGCAAATCGTAGGTGAGGTTGCACCAGATCTGGTGCACCAGCAGCTCTTTAAGATCTTGGACTTGCCTCGCGCGACGTCCGAATGGCATCCGGGGCCCCCGAGGCCCCGTCCAAACGTACCAACAAGTTCTAAATCATAAACAGACTCGCTCGAACCTTCAGAACGCCCGAAACAACGTTAAATCTAAGAATCATACCCGAAAACCAACTAAATTCAACTTATAAACTTTAAGTTCTTAAATTCACTTCCAACACGCCGAAAAATACTTATACTACTCGGAACAACACCAAATTTTACGTGCAAGTCTTAAATAACATTACGAAACTATTCCCCTTCTCGGAATTCTGTTTGGACCTCGATAACCTCAAAACACGTTCCAAACCTCAATTATAGAACTTCAAGAATCATATTCCGCTATTTGGCGCCGAAATGCACCTGGGTCATCCAAAACTCGTTCTGAACATACGCCCAAGTCCGAAATCATCATAAGAACCTATTGGAACCTTCAAATCCCGATTCCGACGTTGTTTATTCAATATGTTGACCGGAGTCAAACTTGACCTTTTAGGCCAACCTTAAGGAACCAGTCATAAATCAATAAAAGCAAATACCGTAAGTCTTATTTAGGGGTACGGGGTTCTAGGAAGAAAAGCGATCGGTCGGGTCGTTACACTAGCACGTGTAATCATCATGATTATCCTTAGTTCAAATGTCTACATGTCTCACCTCTTAATTTCTATTTGTACAACATGTTTAGTTGAATTACCTATTTTTCCTTGGTTTTCGTGTTTGTTTTTTAAATGTAGGATTTCGTTGCTTGTAATATCATTGTTTCATTCATTATGTATTGATTATTTTGTGATTCTTACTGAGCTGACTGTTGGGAAATTGGCACAAGGTTTCTTCCGTGCGGAGTGTGATTAGCATGAGGTTTCTTTCGTGCGAGGTGTGATTGGCACGAGGTTTCTTCCGTGCTAAGTGTGATTGGCATGCGGTGTGAGTGGCACGAGGTTTCTGTCATGCTGTTGAGTGATATTTACTTTTGGGACTACGAGGCAATACCTCGGGAGAGTCCCTGTTGAATTCCTTTTTCTTGCTATGTTGTTGTTGTTGTTTGTTAACTTGTAAGATGTTCTTTTCCTTACGTGTTGTAATTATCTTCCTGTTTTCCTATGTTGTTTCCTTTCCATACATTCTTACTGCTTCACTTATCTGCCATTCATTTTTATCATTTCAACTTCTGCCTTAGTTCTTATATCCTAGTAGGGCCCTGACCTGACCTTGTCACTACTCTACCGAAGTTAGGCTTGGTACTTACTGGGTACCGTTGTGGTGTGCTCACACTATGCTTCTGCACATGTTTTGTGCAGATATAGGTACATCTTACCAGCCTCAATAGCAGAGAGTGTGTGCCGTTGCTTGGAGACTTCAAGGTATATCTGCTAACGACCGCTGACCTCGGAGTTCACTCTATCCTTATTATGTTATTTTTCTTATTCTCTTAGATGTTGATGTATAGAGGCAATTAGTACTTCTTTAGAGTATGTGGCTTGTGACTACCGGGTTTTGGGAGTTGTTCTTACTCTAAGTTGCAATTTTACTTATACATGTGGAGTGGCCGTTTTCAGTTATGCATAAATCTATTGAAGCTTGGTCGTTATTTTAGTTATAATTTCTGTTATTCGTCAATTGTTAGGCTTACCAAGTCTTAAAGTCTAGGTGCCATCACGACATCTTTTGGAGGAAAATTTAGATCGTGACAAGTTGGTATCAGAGCTCTAGGTTCATAGGTGTTATAAGCCACAAGCAGGTTTAGTAGAGTCTTTTGGGTATGTACGGAGACATTTGTACTGATCTTCGGGAGACTATGGAACTGTTAGGAAAAATTTCACTTCTTTGATTCCTTCTCGTGCAAAATTATTGACTTCAGGATTCTAAACTTCTGTCTTTATATTCTCTCACAAATGGTGTGGACACGTACAACCGGATCAGATGACCAGACACTCGCACCCCATGCTAGAGCCGCGAGAGGCCGGGGTCCGGGTAGAAGCCGAGGATGACCACGTGGTGCGGTCAAGGCACCCGCACGAGCTGCTACAAAGGATCCACCAGTAGTTCCAGCTGGAGGGCAGGCACCTGAGGCACCTATTACTACACCAGCCCTCCAGGAGACTCTCGCGCAGTTTCTAAGCATGTTCAGCACCTTGGCTCAGGCAGGGTTGATACCACTTGCTCCTACTAAATCTCAGGTCGGTGGAGGAGCACAGAATCCTACTTCCCATACCCCAGAGTAGCGGATTAAGGTTGAACAGGTTCTAGAGGTCATACCACTACAGCCGGTAGCCCCAGTTCAGCCCGAGGTTAGGGCAGCAGTTTTTTAGGAGGAGCTAAGGCTTGAGAGGTACAAGAAGTACCACCCTCCTACCTTGAGTGGCTTGGCGTCAGAGGATGCCCAGGGTTTTCTTGAGGTGTGACATTGTATCCTCCGTACTATGGGTGTTGCAGAGACTAGTGGGGTTTCTTTCACCATGTTCCAACTTAGAGGAGTGACTTATCAGTAATGCCGAGCATACGAGTTGGGTAGTCCAGACGAGGCAGCTACACTCACTTGGACTCAGTTCTCAGATATGTTCTTGATGGAGTATGATCCCTAGAGTCTTAGAGATACATGGCACACAGAGTTTGAGCAGTTGCGCTAGGGTTCTATGACCGTGTCAGAGTATGCGGTCCGGTTTAGTGATTTAGCTAGGCATGCACCAGCCTTGGTTGCTACTGTTCGATAGCGGATTCGTCGACTTATTGATGGTATCAACCCCAGTATTAGATTTAACATGGCCCGAGAGCTGGAGATGGATATTGCGTACTAACAGGTAGTGGGATAGCTAGGACATTGAAGGGCAAGCTGACCCGGGAGAGATAGGAGAGAGAGGCCAAGAGGTCTCGAGAGTCTAGCACATATAGTGGTACTCATCCCCAGCTTTATCTCGTCAAGGTAGGGGCTATGTGGGTCGCCCCGTTCATTCAGCACTTCCAGTCGCCAACAATTGTCGCACCCCTTTTTCTCGCGAAATAGGGTCTCGACGTGTGACAACTCTTTTAAAAAAGGTATTAAAAGAGGAGAGACGCCACCTAACGGTTTAAGGTGTGTTAAGGCACCTATTTGCATATGACTTAGGTTTGACTAGTTTGCATCACCAAAGATAGGGTAAGGGCTCAAAATTACCTCGAAAAGAAGGTGTTAGGCACTCTTCGAGGTCCACAACTGTGTGTATCGACCGAACTTGAATTATATGAATTAGTCAGATAAATAAGACAGAGAAAAGCAAGAAGTTTATGATAAGGTGGGGGTCCTAATTTTAGCCTAAAGGATCACCTCGTGCAACATAAATAATACTTCGTAACTTCCTCAAGATGGGGTGGTACTCGTATTATTCAGCGAGAAAAGACTATCATTTCCTGCTACCCGATTACTATCTTTAAACTATTACCTAAAGCGCACTAGTTGATTCTAAATCACGCTTTATGCGTGCATTACCCGTCCCATACCTATGGTTCAGGAGGCATCTGGACCTCTATTTTGGGTGGTTCTAGAATTGATTTAGGCTGCTCAAAAAATGTTAAAACTAAGCGACAATTCTAAAAAGATAGGACAGGAAAAAATCCAATTAAGGGCACAAGTTAGCCTCCGCAATTAGACAACAAAGGAACGCAAATAGATTTCTATGCAAGGTATTAGGCAGTTTCAGAATTGAGGGGAATCGAAGTTGCTAAACTCTATGGACATGGTTCCTATATGATCTGATTCAGATGTGCAGGCCATTTTTAGACATGTGATTTCTAAATTACCAGTTTGTAAGTGCCAGATGCTGCTAAGTTGCTTATTACATATTATAAGTTAATAGACCTATAGGCATGATCTCTAAATGGTTTGCACAGTAAGGGACAGTGAAACTTATTGGAAGTGCTCAAAATCTCTTATACCTCTTAATAATTGTGTGGATAAACAATAAACAGCGTTTAAAGAGCGAGTAGCGATGTCCTATAGGCATGATTTCTAAAGATTGGTGATTGGAACTGATTTTATACATTTAGCTCCTATAGGCATTCTTTCTATATGAACAAAGTGAATTAAATAGTTAAAATCCTATAGGCATGGTATCTAATGAACGTGGTGCTGATTAAAGAGCAGTTGTTAGCAATTATTTCCTATAAGCATGTTGTCTAGTGACACATAGTAGTAAACATGAGAACAAATAAAGCACTAATGCTTGACAGTACACCAGTAAAGTGAGTGTGTGATTGCCCTAATAACATGATCTCTAATACTGCACAAAGAGATTTAAATGACACATATAAAAGGTCGGACAGCAAATAGTTCACACAAATCCTATAAACATGCATTCTACCTTTTTCATGCAAGTATTAGGAGATACCCATTTCCCAATTTCACTCACCCCAATTGTTATTACAGAACCAATAACTAATGAATTACAAAGTGGTATAAGTAATAACAGTAGGCCCAAGACAGGCCCAAAGAGATACCCAGCACTGCCAGGCTAAACTAAACTCTTTCTCTTCACATTAGCACACCTGGATCTCAACACAACCCAGAAACCATAAGAGAACTCAAACCAAATCAAACAAACATAGTTTGATCATAGGATCCACAAACTAGTCACTTACACAAATCAATTTGCACATTCAATGGACAGAACTGAGTAGTAAAGAAAACGACCAAAGAACCTCAATCCCTAGTGTGTCAGAGTTCACAAGGGTCTCAAAATGGATCCCGATTAGTGCTCACACTAGGGAGGTTAATAGAGAAAGCTTCAATGGCCTTGGATTTCAGCCAGCCAAGAGTTATAGGTTCAGAGCAGGGTAAATAACCAATGAGAGTGAAAAATTAATGACCAAGTGGTAGAGTTTGAAGAAGTGCATTTGCATTTTGGAAACATGTATTACAGAGGTGATCACACAATGAATATATCAGTAAAGAGGGTAAACAAACTTAAAAGATAGGTTGATATCACAAGTTCACACTTAGCATATTGGGGCAGAGAATATTTTGTAGGAAGCAAGGGGGTTGTGACTTCTGGGATTACAAAACTAATAAGCAAAGGTGCATTATGACAAATAAGATAAAAGTAGGACACTAAATTAACAGATTCAAATCCTAAGGGGTAAAATTATGTTGAACACCAGAAGTTAAACAGACCAACTCATAATAACAAGGCAAAACAGAGTCAAATGTTATGCGGAAACACAAGTTAAGAAGCTATTCTAAAAGTCCCCAACTAATCACTAAGGAATATTGAGTTGGGCAAGCTAAAGACATATAGAGTGATAAAAATGATCATGGGATCAATTCATATCCATAGTGAAGGTCTTAATATAGATTAAGACATATTATAGATACAAATCAATCACTATAGAGACCCAGGACAAAGAAGGAAACAAACTGGTGTCATATATCCAGTGTAAACATTCAAATTACCAATACAGTAAGCTAAACAAACTTCAAACAGTCTAAATTGTTCAAGTTAAACATAAGCACATTTTAGAACTGGCAGTTTAGGTATAATCAAATGCTAGAGAAATTCATAGCACAAACAGAATCGATACTAGCAGGGTTGCACATAGAGATAGTCTAGAAACACATTAGGTTATGAAATTTCATAGGTATGAATATGCTAATCATGAACACAAGCGAAAGAATATGGAAAAGGCTAAATAACTCACCAGTTACTGAGTGACAAGTAGACAAACAAGAAAGAACTGACTCCACAACACTTTGAATATCAACAAAGAGTAGTATAACCCAGGACCTTAGTGCGTCAAGTTCCCAAGGGCTTCAAAGGAACCCAGGGCAGTGCTCACACCAAGGAAGGTCGAAAAATAGAATTCTGGTGACCTTGACTGTCAGCCAACCAAGAGCCAAAGTAGAACAAGAGAATAAGAGAATAGCAAAATGAAAACCTTCAGCTTCTTAGTGAAAACTTAACGATTAAATTATGTCCAAAGGGAATGGGGGAGGGGTTTATATAGTGGTAAAATCATCACATAAATAAGGAAATACAGTCAATCAAACATAAAAAGGAAAGAATAACACACACAAATCAATTTAGAATCGAATTAGAAGAAGAAACCAGTAAACCCTAGTTTGACTAGGATCAGAAATTTGCCGGAGATCTGGGGGAACCTGAACCTCATAGCCTTGCTATGATTGTATAAGGATGAAATATCGTCCAAATCTTGAAGAATAATTCATATTTCATTTGGTTCAAATACGGATACTTTCCAAAATTTTGCGAGTACTAAGTAACATTGTGTTTCCACAAGTAATAACGGTATAATCTGAAAAACGTAAGTAAATCGTGGTAAAAATCCATGGACAAGCTAGATTCAGAGAATTCTTGGGGTGGTGGCTAGGATTTGTGAGGTGAGGGAGAAGGTTCAAGAGGATTCGAAGGAGAAGTTTCAATAAAGATTTGAGGGCGGCCGGTTTGGAAAATGGGTTAGGGTTTAGGGTTGTGGGGTTATAAAGAGAGGTGGGGGATTATTATGGGTTGTTCATCATTTGAGATCAACGGCGAAGATCGAAAGAGGAGTGGGGCGGGTCGTTTAAAATGGGTCGCGACCGAGTTCATTAAAGTTCTGGCTGGTTTGGGCGGTTGAGAGGAGAAAGGGTGTGGGCTTAGGATTTGGGCCAAAATTGGTCCGAAAATTAGCCTAGAACTAGGCTAGTTTATAAATAGGAGATTAAAGTGAAATAATTTAATAAATTATATAAAAATTATATTTATGCAAATTAATACTTTAAAATAATAGCAGAAGATTACAAAAATGTAAAATATTATTTTGACCATGAACAATATGACAAATGCAAAATATAGGCTATGCCTACAAGATTATGCAAATAGCTTAAAATACTATTGTAATTCAAATAAAGCAAAACTATTTGAAATATGTGTTATGGATGCAAATAATAATTTTCGGTACTTAAGTCATCACAAAATAATTTAAAGAATAATTAGTAGATATTTATATAATAATTAAAAAAATGTAGAAAGAAATTGATTTTGGGCTTTAAAAATTGTGGAAAATTATAGAAAATGCTTGTAAACTAAATAATGACACAAAATGATACTTTTAAAATATATATATATTGTTTGAGAAAATATGAGGGCAAAATTAGGTATCAACAGCTGCCCCTCTTTACCCCGGAATGATAAAAGAGTTGTCGGGTAAAGAAATGATGGCCAATTTTGACTGAATGGGATGATTTAAAAAATGAGGGCCGAACCCTGGTTCCTGAGTTTCCTACAGATCCCTTGTAGTACAGGAATCAGGTCGTGTGTAGTTCTGGATCCATAGGTGAACTGAATCAATGAGGTTGTTATAGGAATGTTCGTGTGTTTTGGAAAGGGTTCTTTTGGCTAGGACGGTACCAGATGAATCTGCGCGAAATCATGAGTGTGAATCTGAAAAGTTATGGATGTGTTTCAAAATGAGCACTCGGATGATTGTCAAGTGAGAATGGGTGACTGCTGGTGATTGGCTGTGCTTTGAAATAATTGCAAGATGTGGACATTGAACAGAAACCGGAGCGAAGATTGCTCCCGTTGAGAACAGTTATCTCCTGGATTACCTGCAAAACTTAAACACAATGCGTTCAAGTGTATATGGGATTATTGCGAGAATTTATATGCAAATTCCCTTTGGACCATGAAAGTTGTCTTTGAACGATGAGGGAGAAGTCCTTAGACCATGACGTCCTGGGCCATGAATCGCGTGATAAGGGATTCGCATGCCATGAAATGATGTTCTCGGGCCATGAAAATAGTGCTCTGAACCATGACGCCTTTGAATAATGATGTGCAATATTGAGAGATCCTCAGGACATGACATGGTGTCTTCCGGCTATAAGGATAATGCCTTCGGACTATGACGCCATTGGACAAAATGGCGATGTTTCAGCCCATGAGATGCAAAGATATGATGCTTGGTCATATGTGAAGAAAAACAAGACAGAGCTTAGTCTCGTGCAGGATTGGGGCGGTGCTTAGCCCCGGGAAAGTAAAAAATAGTTCTAGACTTCAAGTAGCATAACGGAGGTAGCATTTGGTATTATGCAAGGATAAGGCGATTCTTAGCCTTAGACAATTGAAGAGGCAATGCTTAGCCTGATGCAAGAAGAGGAAACGATGCTTAGTATCGATGCACAGAAAGGCCGAGCTTAGCCTTATGCGATTTGGGAAGGCAATGTTTAGCCTTATGCAAAGAAAGGCAATGCTTATCCTTATGAAATTGGGGAGGCAATGCTCAGCCTCATGCAAAAGAGAAGACAATGCTTAGTCTTATGCAAAGAAAGGTAATGCTTAGCTTATGCAATTAGGGAGGCAATGCTTAGCCTCATACAAAAAGAGGAGACAGTGCTTACTGTCATGCAAAGAATGGCAATGCTTAGTCTTATGCGATTAAGGAAGCAATGCTTAGCCTCATGCAAAAGAGGAGATCGTTCTTAGTCTCATGCAAAGAAAGGAAATGCTTAGCCTTATGAAATTAGGAGAGGCAATGTTTAGCCTCGTGCAAGAAGAGGAGACAGTGCTTAGTGTCATGCAAAGAAAGGAAATACTTAGACTTATGCAATTAGGGGAGGCAATGCTTAGCCTGATGCAAGAAGAAGAAACAATACTTAGTATCATGCATAGAAAGGCAATTCTTAGCCTTATGCAAAGAAAAGACAATGAGTGATAGTAGAGTGTTTCTTAGCTGGAAACGCATTTGCGTTTGGAAATCTTGTCGTTACGAAGATAATGATTTTTTATGTGTGTGTGTATTCCTTGTTCCTGCATCCAAAGAAAAATCGTGAGTTTTGTACGGAAGGCTATTTTGTGCCTTCGCTTGCTTGATTTGCTTTTTCCTTGTCTCGAGATCCTATTCGAGTTATCTCGGGTAGCATCTGGCTGTTTATAAAATAAAGTTTTCGAGAAAATATATGTGCATTTGATGAATGTAGTTAATTAAAAAATATAGTAGTATGTAATATCAAGTAAGTTAGATGAACCAATGACTGGGACACTTTTAGAGACATTACGACTTCCTTGCATTATAATTATGAGGGTCCTCCTCAAAATTATGCCCCAGTTCAGTAAGCAATTCTTTGAATGTTCTGCATATGACGAAGTTGGCTGGACTTGCTCCAGAATTTTGAGGGTCCTCCTTAAAATTCTGCCCCAGTTTCTGACCATGGTAAAAATGAAGATTTTATTTAGTTGTGCCCGAACCCACAGGGTTGCCTACCTATCCCCTCTTAAATGGGAATCAGGTCAAGTGTAGTTCAGTTACATCAGATGAAGAAATTCAAACAATATAAACATAGTATTTTTTGACTGCGTCAGAGTTGATAGGTTTTGGCCAAATTTCTCCATCCATTTCTGAAAGTATGAGCGCTCCTCCTGTTAGTACTCTGTGAACCATTTAGGGCCATTGCCAATTGGGTGAAAATTTTCCTTTGGCTTCATCTTGATGCGGGAAGATCCGCTTCAGCACCAGCTGCCCCGGTGTGAACTGTCTAGGTCTGACCCTTTTTTTCAAAGCTCTGAGATTCGTTTCTGGTAAAGTTGACCATGGCATACCACATTCATTCTTTTCCCGTCAATAAGAGCCAATTGTTCATATCGACTTTGTATCCATTCTGTATCACTGAGTTCAGCTTTTTGTATAATTCTTAAAGAAGGAATTTCTACTTCAGTGGGGATGACAACTTCAGTATCATAGACCGGCAAGAAAGGGATTTCCCCGTTCAATGTGCGAACTGTGATACGGTATCCCAGTAAGGCACATGGTAATTTCTCGTGCCATTGCTTGTGATTGTCTACCATCTTCTCAATATTTTCTTGATGTTCTTGTTGGAAGCCTCCACGGCTCCATTCCTTTGAGGCATGTTGCAGTGGAATTCTTATGCTTGATCTTGAAGGTTTCACAAATAGATTTCATTAAGTCGTTGTTGAGGTTGCCAGCGTTGTCGGTGATGATGGATTACGGCACCCCGAATCGGCAAACAATGCAATCTTTGAGAAAATCTGCAATGACTTTCTTGGTTACAGCTTTGTAAGATCCAGCCTCAACCCACTTTGTGAAGTAGTCTATGGCCACTAAAATGAACATGTTCCTATTCGAAGCGGCGGGTTCGATCAGACGGATGACATCCATTCCTCAAGCGGAGAAAGGCCAAGGTTCACTTGTTGCATGGAGTTCATTTGGTGGCACTCGTATCATATCTGCATGTATTTGGAATTGATGGCACTTTTGGACATACTTGATGCAGTTCGTTTCCATAGTCATCCAAAAATATCCTGCTCTTAATATCCAAAAATCATTCATATGGGGTCCGCAGTTTCCGGCATGTATCTTTTCGATCAGTTTGGAAGCTTCCTTGGCGTCAACACGCCATAATAATCCTAGGTTTGGAGTCCTTCTATAGAGAATTCCTCCAATTTGGAATAAATGGTTAGACAATCTTCGAAGTGTGTGTTTCTGAGTATGATTTGCATGCTTCGGGTACTCTCCTTTTGCCAATTATTCTGTGATGTCATGGAACCACAGATTTCCATCCGTTTCTTCTTCAACATGAGCGCAATAAGCTGGCTGATTGTGGATCCTTACTAGAATATGGTCGATGATATTCTTGTCTGGGTGTTGTAGCATGGAAGACAAAGTGGCCAATGCATCTGCGAACTCATTCTGGATTCTCGGAACATGTTTGAACTCTATATTTGTGAATCTTTTCATCAACTCTTGCACATAGTACAGATACGATAATATTTTGGTATTCTTTGTAGCCCACTCCCCCAAAATCTGATGTACCAAAAGGTTTGAATCACCAATTACCAGCAGTTCCTGAATATTCATGTCAATGGCCAAATTGAGCCCCAATATGCAAGCCTCATATTTCGCCATATTGTTCGTACATGGGAATCTGAGTTTTGCGGATACCGGATAATGTTGACCTGTATCTGATACCAAAATAGCTCCAATACCCACTCCTTTGAAATTTGTAGCCCCATCGAAGAACAATCTTCAACCGTCGTAGGTTTCGGAGATATCTTCCCCTACAAATGATACTTATTCATCGCCAAAATACGTTTTCAGTGGTTCGTATTCTCCTCCTATAGCATTTTCTGCCAGATGATCTGCTAGTGCATGTCCCTTGACCACCTTCTGAGTTACATAGATGATATCGAACTCACTCAGCAATATCTGCAATTTTTCCAACTTCCCCGTAGGTATGGGTTTCTGGAAAATGTATTTTAGAGGATCCATCCTTGATATGAGAATATGTGGTGTAGGCACAGAAGTAGTGCCTCAACTTTTGAGCTATCCATGACAAAGCACAGCAGGTGCATTCCAGTAAAGAATACCGTGCTTCATAAGGTGTGAACTTCTTACTCAGATACAATATGGCCTACTCTTTTCTTCCTATCTCATCGTGTTTCCCCAAGAAACAACCAAAAGCCCTATCTAATATGGATAAATAGAGTAGCAGAGGTCTCCTAGGTTCCGATGGGACCAGGACTGATGGTGGGGACAAATATTCCTTGATTTTGTCAAAAGCTTTCTGACATTCTTCAGTCCAACTTGTTGCGGCATCCTTCATTAAAATTTTGAAAATCTGTTCGCAAATCACAGTTGATTGCGCTATGAAACGGTTGATGTTGTTGAGGCGCCCTAAGAAGCGCATCACAACTTTCTTGTTCCTTGGAGGTGGCAAATCCTGGATAGTCTTGACCTTTGACGGATCCAACTCAATTCCTCGGCGGCTGATGATGAATCCTAACAACTTTCCAACAGGGACCCCAAAAGCACATTTTGCAGGGTTCAGTTTCAATTATACCTTCGAAGTCGATCAAAGAAATTCCTCAAGTCTGCTATGTGATTTGTACCCTTCTTGGGTTTTATGATGACGTTGTCCACATACACTTCTATCTCCTTCTGTATCATGTCATGGAAGATGGTTGTCATGGCCCTCATATAAGTGGCCCAGCATTCTTTAGGCCAAACGGCATCATTTTGTAGCAGTATACCCCCCATGGCATAATAAAGGTTGTCTTATCAGCATCTCTTCATCCATCCAGGTCTGATGATATCCCGTGAAACATCCACAAAAGATTGGAGTTCATGCTTGGCACAGTTGTCGATCAATATGTGTATGTTGGGCAAGGGGAAATCATCTTTAGGACTCGCTCTGTTCAAATCTCGATAGTCGACACACACTCTGACTTTCGCATCCTTCTTCGGAACTCGCACGATGTTAGCCAACCAGGTTGGATATTCAACCACTCTGAGAACCTTAGCTTTGATCTTCTTGGTGACTTCCTCTTTTATGTTCAGACTCATATCTGGCTTGAACTTTCTGAGCTTCTGATTTATAGGCGGACACATAGGGTTGGTAGGTAGTTTATGAGCCACTATAGATGTGCTCAAACCAGTCATATCATCATAAGACCATGCAAAAATATCTTCATATTCTTTCAGAAGTGGATATATTCTTCTTTGTCTGATGGTGACAGATGAATGCTTACACGAGTTTCCTTGACTGTTTTGGAATCTCCCAAATTGATTATCTCGGTATCATCCAGATTGGACTTAGGCTTGTTCTCAAAATTTTCTACTTCTCTGCCAATTTCCTCAGGTATTATATATTCTTCTTCTATTTCCTCTAAATCACTATCCTTATGTTGTGTTGTCTCATTACATATCACATTTGTCGATTCATCAAGGTAAGTAATAATAACGTTGTAGAGAGAAAACTATAAAGGATAATAATAAATACTGAAACAGCAAACCATTGATAAATACTAAAACGTCAAACAAACACAATTTAATGATCCGAACAATTATTTCAAAGCAAAATGATTAAAATAAAACACTGAAAAAATGTCTTAAAACACCCATAAAATTGTTTCCAAAGTAATGATGCTAATTGTCAGGCTACCCAGGAACTCGACGGGCCCTTGATTGTCTAGCAGTCTAATTCCTAAGAACATCTCCTTTCTCCATTATCTGAATGACGAGGCCTTCCTCCTCCTCCTCCTCAACTATTGCACTGCAGTCCATGTCTGCATCTTCCAAGAACAGATTCCTTATGCCAGCTAGAACTTCGTCTTATTCAGATCCCCACATCATGTCGACTTGATGAAATGACTGGCTCAAATGTGGTATTGGCTTCTCAAGAGGGTAATAAGGACCACGCCATGGAGAGACCAATCATTATACTCCTGCCAGGTGTACTGATATCCAAGTCCAAAGTTGTGCCATGATGCTTTAGTTGTATTTGTTTAGTGATACCCTGGAGATTCTTACCGAGACCCTTACCAGGTTCATACCCTTCCCATGCCAATATGCTTTCTATTTTTCTACTCCACCATTTATCTTTCTTAATTGCGTTGACACGCTCAATGCGATGGTATGTCTCTCCACCCAACTTCCTTCTATTCTCGACAACTGGAACAGTTTTATTGGTGTAAATGGGATTACTTTCGTCCCCATGGATGATTACTTCCTTATGATTCCATTACAACTTCACGGACTGGTGTAGAGTAGAGGCTACGGTCCCAGCAGCATGTATCCAAGGTCGCCCCAACAACAGATTGTATGAGGCGGATATGTCTAACACTTGAAATTCAACATCAAACCAGGTCGGGCCCATCTGTAAACAGAGGTTGGTCTCCCCAATCGTGGTCCTTTTGGACCCATCGAATGCTTTCACGTTCATACCCCCTGCTCGTATCTCATGAAAACCTTTACGCAACCTCTTCAAAGTGGTTAATGGACAGATGTTGAGACTTGAACCCCCATCTATCAGGACCCTGGCAATGAATTTTTCCTCACACTGAAATGTGATATGTAGTGCCCTGTTGTGATTCAATCCTTCCGGCGGCAGTTCGTCTTCGTGAAAAGTGATCTTATGGCTTTCCAATACCTGTCCTACCATATTGGTTGTCTCCCCACTAGTAATGTTGTTGGTTACATAGGCTTCGTTAAACACTTTCATCAATGCATTCTTGTGCGCCTCAGAGTTCTGCACTAGTGATATAATAGATATCTGAGTAGGGGTTTTGTTCAGATGATCAACCACAGAATACTCTCTTGCTTGCACCTTTCTCCAAAGATCGTCTGGGCCAATCTCAATGACAGGCAGCTTAGAAGCGGCTTCATTACTCGTCCCTCCCAAATTCTCGGGCGTATAAACCCTACTAGTTCTGGTCATGCCTTGTCCTGCACCTGTTTCCTCCATTATTGCCTTTCCTTTCCTTTCCTTCTCGCAGTTGGTGTGGTTACTTCAACCTTAATCGGTGACTGAATCTGTACTACGATAGGTGTGAGAGTGACTGGAGGTATTTTAGGATTATCCCCTTCACGAATGAGTCTAATTGACCTTTCGGGATCCCATTCTTCATCAGTTTCTATCACATTTACTCCCTCTCCCCTGTGGTCCAGGAGAGGATTGTTACGGACATAAGGTGCAGCCTCTTTTTCCTGTATATTATCCTTCAAAGTGTGACATTCATCAATAGTATGACCTTTCATTCCCGAGTGGTAGGCATATGTCTTGTTTGGATTAATCTATTGGGAGGAATTTTTTATAGCAACAGTGGGAATGGGAGTGACGTAACCGGTAGACTTCAGTCTCTCGTATAATTGGTCGATCGGTTCAGCAATTAGGGTGTATTGTCTGGGCGGTCTGCGGTCTGCGGTCGAAATTTGGTCTAGGGTTTTTGGTTTTGGCGGGCTGGTGGTGAGTGGTAGTATGATGGCTGGGTGTTATAAGTATGGTAAGTGGCGGCATTTTGTTGGTATCTGGGAGGTGAAGGCTGATATATGGGTAGGGGTGTTTGATATGTGAGAGGAGGCTTTGGACCTTGGGCCACCATCACTGCCCCTACTTCCTTCTTTTTAGAAATACCACCTGACTGCAAGGCTTTTTTTGTAGCCTGGAGTGCTTCAAAATTTGTCACCATTCCGCTCTTAATCCCCTCTTCTATTCTTTCTCCCAATTCATGATGTCAGAGAATTCATGGTTTTCAATAACCATCAGTCTCTTATAGTACTGCATATCCTGAGCTCGGACAAATAACTTATTCATATG
This sequence comes from Nicotiana paniculata, assembly GCA_005239505.1. Lineage (NCBI taxonomy): Eukaryota > Viridiplantae > Streptophyta > Magnoliopsida > Solanales > Solanaceae > Nicotiana > Nicotiana paniculata. The sequence continues at coordinate 14,866 of ML337249.1, read as the reverse complement.
TTCGTCTTCTAGTGTTGGCCTTACTTTCGCAGCTTCAGACCTCCACCGAGTAGCATACTTGTGGAAATTTACATTGGCTTCTTCTTAAGATTCTAAATGTAGAAGACGTCTATGGCATTTTCTGTATTGAGCCTGAACCGATCCATAAAATCCGATGCCATGCTGACCCAATTAAACCATTTCTTTGGATTTTGACTAATGTACCAAGATAGGGCGTCTCCAGTGAGGCTCCTCATGAACAACTTCATGTGGATTCTTTCATCCTTTCCAACCCCTACGAGTTTGTCACAATATGTTCTCAAATGTTCTTTCATATCACCTGTCCCGTCAAACATTTCAAACTTAGGAGGTTTGTAACCTTCTGGAAAATCTACGTCCGGCTGAATACACAAATCCTCATAATTCTAGGGACGTGCTGAGTTTTGGGCATTTTGTTGGTTGATGTCGGGGATGTTCAGGGTAAGGGAAAGGTTTGCCAAGTTCTGAACCTTCTCAAGTTTCCCTTGTAACTCCAGTATTTTATGTTCTAACCGTAAGACCAAGTCGTTCTGTGCTGGAGTACTCCAACCATTCGAAGTTTCGACATTCTCTGCGTGAGTAGCATTGTCTTTCTTGATACTGATTATATCATCCATTTTCGCATTTCCTTTATTTTTGGTATCACTTGGAGGGGGAGGTGGTGGAGGCCTCTGGATCTGATATGATATGTTGATGATGCCAGTATGCACGAACTAACCTTAGGGAATGGGAATAAACAAAAGAAAAGAAAACAAAAGGTAAAAAAGTCAGTAAGGAGTATTAAAAGGGATATTTACAGTATTTAAACAGTTATTGTTGAATTATAAATTCATGTCCTAATTTTAGGGACCTCATTGTGCTCTAGGTAGTCCTAAGCGGCATATAGATTTGGAGAAAATTCATGCCAAAAATTGTGTCATTTCATTAATGTGATAAATGGAGCAAATCTCTACTAAAATTACAATAATTAGAAAAAGTTACTAATGGAATTTGCCTTATTACAAACAAAGTCTAAAACGAGTCTAGAAAGCAAATAAAACACGTTCCTAATCTATTTGGTCCCAGAGGGACCTTCTCCATGCTTGGCCTTCTTGGCTCCATCAATCAGGTTCCCCAGGTCGCGCATGTCTAACAGCATATAAGCCCTTGCTAGATGCCCTCCTTTGTTGCCCTCTGCATTCTGACAGTCTGAGATCCTTTTCCTCGTCTTCCCCTCAAGCTCCATCAACACCTGCTCCAAATATTCCTACCTCTCTATTTATTTAGTAGCGATTTCTTTCCACTTGCTGATTGCTTCCATGTCCACTTTATGTGGTTCCAAATGCCTGGTTTCAGACTTGAAAACCCTTTGCGCAACATCCTGTATTTGACTTGTGCTTCAGCAGCGTCGTCTATAACCCTATTTTTCAGATTAATCCCTGGCTTGACATCTCCCGCTATATCATCTACCAACCATGATGGATAGAAGTACACATGGCCGGCATGATACCGATCTGGCTCGGTGGTATCTTTCTCCACAATGATCTTCTGATTCCACATATGTTGTGCCTCAAACTTGAATGGAATGGTATTCCCCCTGAAGTCTGCTTTGTACTGGACCATGTTGGAAACCCGAGGTATGACTTGTTTTCTCCCATCTTGCCTCATTACCCTTATAGAAGCATAAAGATTGATTCATCTCAACCCGATTAGCACTAGATGAGCAGTCTCTCTTGACCTAACAATGAACTCGTTGCTAGGGAACCATTCGAACATCCAATTCACTCTTTCATCAGTCAAATTGCTGAAGAAACGTACCCAGCTTACAACATTTCCTGGTTGCGCAAACCTATTTGGGATAAAAGTCATTCTCTTTGGATGGTGATAGGCTATGTGGTCATTCCATGGTCTTCGTGGAAGTTTTTGACGGTATTCATCTCTCTGAAAGTGTTATAATAACCATACTTGCAGCAATAGATTGCAACCCTCGAAGTTCCCATATCCTTTTTGCAGCGATCTAGGGCTCAGTACATCTCAGCTAATATCATAGGGAAGATGATGTAAGTTTACCCCTCAATTCCCTCCATTAAAGTCCTAGTGATCGTAGCTAGGCGAGTGTGGATCCTTTCCCCCTTCACTGGAAATATCAGCATTCCCCGAAAACAGACAATGAATACAAAAACCCGACGGTGTGTCCAACCCAAAGAAGTAATGGCAAGTTCATCATAGTGAAGGGGATATGACTTGTTGTGCCCATGGCGTTCATAAAGGAACTCAAATGGTATGTAGGACTTCTTCAGACAAAGTAACTCATCATTTTTCTTGAAACCCATCATTTTCAAGAAACCTCGAGGAGTACTGTTTTCCGGCAATAATAAACCAGGGATATCCCATGGGAGCCCAGCAAATCCACCTATTTCCTCTAAAAGAGGAGTCATTTCTATGTCGCCAAAATGGAAGACAACTCTCTTCTCATCCCAAAACATGGTGGTGGCCTCAATCAATGCGTTGTTTGGTTGAATGTCCAAAAAGGAAGGTAGGTTCCCGAGGACCCTTTTCACATGGTTCATGTCACTAGGTGAGAGGTTTTTTCACCAATCAAGTAGCAAAGGTGGGATGTTTTGAACCATGTCAAAATTGGGGACTTTGTGCCTCATTTCTGCAAAATAAATAGAGTTATCCCTTTCCCCCTCCGGATTTGACTATTTACACATTAATGATCAGCATACCAGCATGTTTTCTCCATATAATGCACATATTGTGATAGTCTCCATTGGGATTATTGAAATCCCAGTGGACTTTGGACAAGGCTTTCCTTAACGGGTTATCACGCGGACAGCATTCTAACCCATACTAGGTTTGGACATGATGCATGAACTGTCAATATTAGAGTGGGGTTTCTAGAAGAGTGTAGACCGGTAATCTCAAGCAGACACTTGAGAGGTAAAGGAATGGAACCGTCAACTGCACCGTTGATCGACTAGTTTTACCGCAAATAAGCCTTTCCAAATTTAAAGGATGATTTCGGAAGAGTGCGGACACTCATCAAGTGATGCGATGGTATTAATTGGGCACGAGTGGAATATGATATGGAGTATGCTTTATGCTAAGACAAACAACACGTTGTTAAATATTTGCATGATGAAAACAATAAATGTAGTATTAAAATGAAACGTAAAAGACATGAAAAGAAAGGAAAACAAGAAGAAGTTAGTTCATGCAATGTGAAAATTGTAATAAAGTAAATGAGGGAGTAAGGGTGGGGAGAGACATGATGTAGCAATTTAAAAGTTGACTTGGAGCAAATAAGTACGACTAGAAAAAGGAATACGCATGTTAGAGCCAATTTTGAGCAGAGAAGAGAAGGGATTTGCATATTAATACGAATTCAAATAAAGGGAGAATAGGGGAAGGGTGTACATGCAGCAATGAAAGGGAAACATGAGAAGGATATCTATTTAGTAGAAAAAATAATAAAAAGGAAGCACGTTTATCAGAGAAGACTAATTCATATAAACGAAATTTGCTATGGTAAGAGCCTAAATATCCCCAGCAGAGTCGACATGCTGCCGCGCCCCTTTTTCTCACAAAATCGGGTCTCGACGTGTGACAACTCTTTTAAGGAAGGTATTAAAATAGGATATTTTCCACCTAACAATTTAAGGTGCGTTGGTGCACCTATTTGCATATGACTCAGGTTTGACTAGTTTGCATCATCAAATATCGGGTAAGGGCTCGATATTAACTCAAAGAGAAGGTGTTAGGCACTCTTCGAGGTCCACAACTGTAAGTCACGGCCGAACATGAATTGTATGAATTAGTCAGATAAACAAGATAGAGAAAATCAAGAAGTTTGGGAAATTTTATTATCAAAAGACTTTTGAGTAAATACAAACACTTTATTCAAAAAATAAATAGGGATAAGGTGGGGGCCCTAAGTTTTTTGGCCTAAAGGATCACCCCGTGCAACATAAATAATACTTCGTAACTCCCTCAAGATGGGGTGTTACTCGTATTATTCAGGGGGCACAGACTATCATCTCTTGCTACTCAATTACTATCGTTAAATTACTACCTAAAGCGCACTAGCTGATTCTAAATTGTGCCTTATGCGTGTATTACTCGTCCCATACCTATGGTCCAGGAGGAATTTGGACCTCTATTTTGGGTGGTTCTAGACTTGATTTAGGCTGCTCAAAAAATGTTAAAACTAAGCAACAATTCTAAACAGATAGGACTGCAATTAAATCCAATTAAGGGCTCAATCTATCCTCTGCAATTAGACAACAAAGGCACGTAAACAGATTTCTATGTAGGGTATTAGGCAGTTTCAGAATTGAGGGGAATTGAAGTCGCTAAACTTTATAGACATGGTTTCTATATGATCTGATTCAGATGTGCAGGCCATTTTTAGACCTATGATTTCTAAATTACCAGTTTGTAAGTGCCAAATGCTGCTAAGTTGCTTATTACAGATTATAAGTTAATAGACATATATTAGGCATGATCTCTAAATGGTTTTCACATTAAGGGACAGTGAAACTTATTGGAAGTGCTCAAAATTTCTTATGCCTCCTAATAATCGTGTGGATAAATAATAAACAGCGTTTGAAGAGCGAGTGGTGATGTCCTATAGGCATGATTTCTAAAGATTGGAACTGATTTTATACATTTAGCTCATATAGGCATGCTTTCTAGATGAACAAAGTGAATTAATTAGTTAAAATCCTATAGGCATGATATTTAATGAACATGGTGCAGATTAAAGAACAATTGTTAGCAATTATTTCCTATAGGCATGCTGTCTAGCGACACATAGCAGTAGACATGGGAACAAATAGAGAACTCATGCTTTGACGGTACACCGGTTATGTGAGTGTGTGATTGCCCTAAAAACATGATCTCTAATTGTGATGACCCAAAAAGTCATCTATCATTTTTTAAGTCAAAACTATATTCTGAGGCCTTGAAACATCCTTTTCTCTCATGTCGTTTTGCATGCACAGTCAGGGCGTATATCCGGAAAGCTTTTATATGAAAAACTGACAAAAATGCTAATTTTGCCTTTAAAATTGAATTTAAGTTGACTTCGGTCAACATTTTGGGTAAACGGACACAGAACCGTGAGTTGACGGTCCTGGAGGGTCCGTAGGAAAATATAGGACTTGGGCGTATGCCCGAAATTGAATATCGAGGTCCCAAACCCGAGAAATAAATTTTGAAAGAAATTGTTTTACTGAAATTATAAGAGTTTTTGGAAATTTGATTATATTTGAAATTGATGGTATCAGGCTTGTATTTTGGTTCTGGAGTCCGGTACAGGTTTAATGTAGTATTTGAGTGATGCCTGTAAAATTCGGTATGAAACGGAGGTCATTTGACGTGATTCAGACCCGTAGTTGTGAAATTTGAAACTTTGAAAGTTCTTGAGATTTTCCTTTGATTCTATACTAAATTCGTTGTTTTAGATGTTATTTTGGCAATTCGATCGCACGAGTAAGTTTGTAAGATTTTTTTAAGGTTGTGTACATGTTTGGTTTGGATCCCCGAGGGCTCGGGTGAGTTTCAGATAGGCGTCGGAGTGTTTATGGACTTAGAAAGTTTGGTGAGAATGTTGTTTGCTGGTGTCTGGTGTTTTACTCTATGCGTACTCGTGGTAACCCACGCGAACGCGAAGAGTAAGTGGGGCTAGGTCTGGGATTTGCTCTATGCGAACGCACTAGCCACGATGCGAACAAGGAGCCCTGGGTAGGTTGCTCTACGCGAACGCGTCTAGGCCCTCGCGAACGCACTATTTTAAGGGAGCTGGGAATGGGGGAGCTGGGACCCTATGCGAACGCGGACAGAGGCACGCGAACGCGAAGGCAAGGGAGGGGCCAGCCTATGCGAACGCATAGGCAGTGTCGCGAGCGCGAAGGCCAATATAGGCCAAGGCTACGTGAACGCGACAAACCTCACGCGAACGCGTAGAAGGTCTGTCCAGCCCTCTTAAAACAGTAAAAAAAAATGGGATTTTAGCCATAACTTCATATTTTCAAAACCAAGGAAGCTTAGGGGAGATTTTTGAAGGGGGATTTCATGACCAAGTTCTAGGTTTGTGTTCTTAAACTCGTTTTCGTCATTTTTCATTAACACCCATTAGATTTCTAGGCCTAAATCTTATTCTTGAAGGGTGGAAATTAGGGATTTTACAAATTTGGTGATTTAGACCTCGATTTGGGGTCGGATTTCGAAACTAATTACATATTCAGGCTCGTGGGTGAATGGGTGAATGGGTGATCGGGTTTTGGTCCGAACCTCGTGTTTTGACCAAGCGGGCCCCGGGTCGATTTTGACTTTTTGGGAAGAATGATAGAAAACCCATAATTAAGCATTGGGGTCGAATTATTTAGTATTTATGGAATTAAGCTGATTATGTCTAGATACAATTGAATTGGAGGAAAATTCTAAGGGGAAAGCGGTAATTGAGGCTTGAGTTCGGTCGTGAAATTCGAGGTCAGTGTTTGGCTTAACCTTAGCTTGAAGGAATAGGTGTTGTGTCTTGTATGTCACGTGTTAGTAATATGTTCAACGTATAGGTGTGGTGACGAGTATCTATGCGTCGGTGTCAAGCATGCCCACATTACTTGAGTTTAATTTGATGATTATTCATGTTGGTAGAATTTTCCTTGGTATTGATCATTGTCGGAGTATTTGTTCAAGTTGAGAAATATTTCGTGAAATTGAATAACTAAGTGAGATCGGTTATAGTTGTTTCCCTTGACGGGAGGATATTGATTCTACTGTTGGCTCCCTTGCCGGGACGTTATGGTTCTTATTATTATTTTATATTGTTGAATTCCTTGCCGGATTTGCTGTTATTGATTTGTTTGGATGAGGAAGAGTGTAAAGCACAAAGGATGATGTCGTGCATAATATTGTGAGAATGAGAGTAAAAGCACGAAGGGTGATGTCGTGCCATGTTATGAATTTAAAGGCACGAAGGGTGATGTCGTGCCGTTTCCATTAATTTATTGTGAGTATGAGAGTAAAAGCACGATGGGTGATGTCGTGCACTTGTTTTTTTTTTTTTTTGATGTTACTTCTGTTGTTTAAATTGGTATCTAATCGGTTGTTTTACTTCGTTATTTCCATTATTTGATATTTCCTCCCCTCAGCATGTTCCCCTTTCTTTGTATTTAGCTGCTTCATTCTTGTTCTTATTATTTTCTCCGTATATTATTAAACTGCACAAGTTTAGTTGGTTGTTGTGTTCTAGCCTCGTCACTACTTCGCCGAGGTTAGGCTCGACACTTACTCAGTACATGGGGTCGGTTGTACTGAGGCTACACTCTGCACTTTTGTGCAGATCTCGGTACAGGACCCTACGGACCTTAGAGTGAGGAGGCTGCCTTCAGTCCATTTGAAGATTCCAAGGTAGTCTTGCAGGCGTCCGCAGGCCTTGGCATCCCCTCCTACTTTATTTCCATTCTGTCCTCTATTCTGAGACAGATGTATTTATCTTGTTCAGACCTTTATATGTAGTATTCATAGACAGTCCATGAAGTTGTGACACCAAATTCTGGGTTTAGTATTATGATTTTCGTAATGGCATTTAATCAATTTGTTAGACTTTGTTTTCTATCGCACTTTTATTTCCGTTGATTTATACATCACCTGTTATCTATAAAAAAAATAAATTAATAAGGTAAATAAACATTAACTTTGGCTTGCCTAGCGGGTTCAATGTTAGGCGCCATCACGGTCCCGACGGTGGGAAATTCAGGTCGTGAAAAGTTAGTATCAGAGCACTAGGTTTCTTAGGTCTCACAATTCACGGACCAGCTTAGTAGAGTCTGAGGGATTGGTACGGACACGTCTGTGCTTATCCCCCAGAGGCTACAGAGTTTAGGAATGACTTCACACTTATTCTTCTCTGTCGTGCGATTTGATTTCTCAACACTAATTGAATTTCTACACTATTCTCTCGCAGATGGCGAGAACACGTGCTTCTCCATCCACCGGTCAGCAGCCCGATTCTCTAGTTGCAATTCCTACGAAGGTCCGAGGCCGAGGCCATGCTAGAGGCCAAGGCAGGGGCAGAGCTCAGCCCAGAGCAGCAGCCCCAGTGGTGGAGCCTCAGGTAGAGTTTACTGATGAGGTTCCTGCCCAGACAGCCCCGGTTGGACCAGCTCAGGTTCCCGAGGGGTTCATTGCCACCCCGGTACTCCAGGATGCTCTAGTCCGTCTAGTGGGCCTCATGGAGAGCGTTACTCAGGCAGGTTTACTTCCTACAGCACCAGCCGTCTCTCAGGCTGGGGGAGGAGCCCAGACTCCCGCTACTCGCACACCAGAGCAGTTCGCTTCTCAGTTCCACACTCCAGCACCTCATACAGTTGGGGTAGTACAGCCGGGTATTGTGGCTCAGACCAATGATGGAGAAGCTATGTCTGCTGATGCTTTGTGGAGGTTGGACTGATTCACCAAGATGTTTACTACTACTCATAGCGGTGCATATTCAAAGGATTCCCAGGACTATTTGGATAGCTGCCACGAGGTTCTATGGAACATGGGGATAGTGGAGACCAATGGGGTCGACTTTGCTACTTTTCATCTGTCAGGTCCCGCCAAGACCTGGTAGACCAGCTGGATCACCGCCTTTGAATTGGGCCCAGTTCTCCGATTTGTTTCTGAAGAAGTTTCTCCCTATCACTCAGAGAGAGGATTAGCGGAGGCAGTTTGAGCGTCTCCGGCAAGGTTCTATGACTGTCACTCAGTATGAGACCATATTCATTACCTTGGCCCGTCATGCTATTATGATACTTCCCACCGACCGAGAGAGGGTGCGGAGGTTTATTGAGGTACTAGCTCAGCTGATCAGATTGTAGATGGCTAGAGAGGTAGAGAGTGATATTTCCTTTCAGGATGCAGCCAATATGGCTAGACGAGTCGAGATGGCTCTATCACGGGGGAGTGGTCAGGGGTCTGACAAGAGGCCTCGTTATTTTGGCCGGTTCAGTGGTGTCTCATTTGGAGGCAGGGATTCTTTTGGTAGGGGCCATCCTCTTAGGCCATTTCAGTCAGCACTTCAAGTTTCTCTCAGTGCTCCAGGTGGTCATGGTTCCAACATGCAGTATTCTGATCAGTTGCCCTACAGTTCACCACCAGCTCCTATCAGTGCACCGCCGCTCCAGAGTTTTCAGGGTGGTTACTCAGGTCGTCAGGGTAAGTTTCAGGGCCAGAAGTTTCAGCATTTGAGATCTTGTTATACTTGTGGTGGTCTGAGGCACATTGCTAGATTTTTCCCTCGAGCCTCGAGCAGTTCTCAGCACTGAGGTTCTCGTGCTATGGTTCCCGCACCAGGTGTTCCACCACCCGCTCAGCCAGCCAAAGGTGGGGGTCGAGGTGTTAGAGGTAGAGGTAAGGAAGTTAGAAGTGGAGGCCAGGCTACTAGAGGTAGAGGTCAGCCAGCAGGAGGCCGTCCCAGGGATGTAGTTCAGATTGGCGGGGCCCAGCCCCGATGTTATGCCTCCGATGCGGTTATCACAGGTATGGTTTCAGTTTGCAGCAGGGATGCTTCGGTTTTATTTGATCGAGGGTCCACATATTCCTATGTGTCATCTTATTTTTCTCCTTATTTGGTTATGCCTCGTGATTCTCTAAGTACTCCTGTATATGTGTCTGCACCGGTGGGTGATTCTATTGTGGTAGATCGTGTCTATTGTTCGTGTGTAGTGGTTATTGGTGGTCTTGAGACCAGTGTAGATCTTCTACTCCTTGATATGGTAGATTTTGATGTTATTTTGGTGATGGATTGGTTGTCACCTTATCATGCCATATTGGACTGTCATGCCAAGACCGTGACCTTAGCATTGCCGGGGTTGCCTCTACTGGAGTGGAGAAGGGACTCTTGTTCATTCTTCCAGTAGGGTTATATCTTAGATGAAGGCTCGACGTATGGTCGAGAAGGGGCGTTTGGCCTATTTGGTCTATGTTCGTGATTCTAATGCCGAGATTCCTTCTCTGGAATCTGTGCCCATTGTCTGTGAGTTTCCAGAGGTGTTTCCTGCAGACCTGTCGGGTATGCCACCTGACAGGGATATTGATTTTTGCATTTATTTGGCTCCGGGCACTCAGCCCATTTCTATTCCGCCATATCGTATAGCCCCGCAAGAGTTGAAGGAGTTGAAAGAACAGTTACAGGAATGCTTGATAAAGGCTTTATTAGGCCTAGTGTCTCGCCTTGGGGTGCGCCGGTGTTGTTTGTTAAGAAGAAGGATTGTTCGATGAGGATGTGCATAGATTATCGGCAGTTCAACAAGGTTACCATCAAGAATAAGTATCCGTTGCCGAGGATTGATGATTTGTTTGATCAGCTTCAGGGTGCCAAGGTATTTTCAAAGATTGATTTGAGATCTGGCTACCATCAGTTGAGGGTTAGGGCATCCGATGTCCCTACGACAGCTTTTCGCACTCGGTACGGGTATTATGAGTTCTTAGTGATGTCATTCGGGTTGACCAATGCCCCAACAGCTTTCATGGACTTGATGAACTGAGTGTCCAGGCCTTATTTGGATTCCTTTGTGATTGTCTTCATTGATCATATTATGATTTGTTCCCGCAGCCGGGAGGAGCATGATCAGCACCTTCAAGTCGTTCTTCAGACTCTGAAGGACAGTCAGTTATATGCCAAGTTTTCGAAATGTTAGTTTTGGTTGAGTTCAGTTGCATTTCTAGGTCATGTTATATCAGCGGAAGGTATTCATGTGGATCCTACGAAGATCTCAGCGGTCAAGGATTGGCCTAGACCGACATCAGCTACAGAGATCCCGAGTTTCTTGGGTTTGGCGGGTTATTACCATTGGTTTGTGGAGGGGTTTTCGTCTATTGCAGCCCCGATGACCAGGTTGACTCAGAAGGGTGCCCAGTTCCGGTGGTCAGAGGAGTGTGAGGCGAGCTTCCAGAAGCTCAAGACAGCTTTGACTACGGCTCTAGTGTTGGTTTTGCCCACAGGTTCAGGGCCATATATTGTGTATTGTGAAGCATCTCGGGTTGGACTTGGTACAGTGTTGGTGCAGGATGGCAAGGTTATTGCATATGCTTCGCATCAGTTGAAAATCCACGAGAAGAATTATCCAGTTCATGTCTTGGAGTTATCAGCCATTGTCCACGCGCTGAAGATTTGGAGGCATTATCTGTATGGTGTGTCATGTGAGGTGTTCACGGATCACAAGAGTTTGCAATATTTGTTCAAGAAGAAAGAGTTGAATTTGAGGTAGAGGAGATGGTTGGAGCTGTTGAAAGACTATGACATCACTATCTTATCATCCGGGGAAGGCCAATGTGGTGGCCGATGCTTTGAGTAGAAAGTCAGCCAGTATGGGTAGTCTTGCATATATTTCGATCGGGGAGATACCGCTTGCTTTGGATGTTCAGTCTTTAGCCAATCGGTTCATGAGATTGGATGTTTCCGAGCCCGGTCGTGTTCTAGCTTATACAGTTGCTCGCTCTTCATTATTTGATCCTATTCGAGATCGGCAGTATGATGATCCTCATTTGTGTGTCCTTAAAGACACGGTGCGGCACGGTGGTTCCAAGCAGGTTACAATGGTGAAGATTGTGTTCTACGGATGCAGGGTCATATTTGTGTGCCCAATGTGGATGGACTTCGTGAGTTGATTTTAGAGGAGGCCCATAGTTCCCGGTACTCCATTCATCCGGGCGACGCAAAGCTGTATCAGGATTTGCGGCAGCATTATTGGTGGGGGAGGATGAAGAAGGATATTGTGGCATATGTAGCTTGGTGCTTGAATTGTCAGCAGGTAAAGTACGAGCATCAGAGACCTGGTGGATTGCTTCAGCAGATTGAGATTCCTAAGTGGAAGTGGGAGCGTATCACCATGGATTTTGTTGTAGGGCTCCCATGGACTCGGAGGAGGTTCGATGCAGTATGGGTTATTGTGGATAGGCTGACCAAGTCAGCACATTTAATCCCTGTGGCAGTTTCATATTCTTCGTAGAGGTTGGCAGAGATCTACATTAGGGAGATTTTTCATCTTCATGGCGTGCCCGTGTCCATTATTTCTGATCGAGGTACGCAGTTTACCTCGCATTTCTGGAGGGCAGTTCAGCGTGATTTGGGCATGAGGGTTAAGTTGAGCTCAGCATTTCATCCTCAGGGAGACAGACAGTCCGAGCGCACTATTCAGATTTTGGAGGATATGCTACGAGCCTGTGTCATTGACTTTGGAGGCTCTTGGGATCAGTTCTTTCCATTAGTTGAGTTTTCCTACAACAACAGTTATAAGTCGAGCATTCAGATGGCTCCCTATGAGGCATTATATAGTAAGCAGTGTCGGTCGCCAGTTGGGTGGTTTGAGCTGGAAGAAGCTTGGTTTTTGGGTATAGACTTAGTGCAGGATGCCATGGATAAGGTTAATATCATTCCGGATAGACTTCGTACAGCTCAGTCCAGGCAGAAGAGTTATGCCGATCGCAGAGTTCGTGATGTGGCATTCATGGTTGGAGAGCGGGTGTTGCTTCGGGTGTCGCCCATGAAGGGAGTGATGAGATTTGGAAAGAAGGGAAAGCTAAGCCCTAGGTACATCGGTCCTTTGAGATCCTTGATAGAGTAGGAGAGGTTCCATACATACTTGCGTTGCCACCGAATTTATCAGTTGTTCATCCAGTGTTTCATGTGTCTATACTTCGGAAGTATCATAGCGATCCAGCCCATGTGTTAGACTTCAGAAGTGTCCAGTTGAAAAAGGATTTGACCTATGAGGAGGAGCCGGAGGCCAGCATGGCGAGGCAGCTACCTGGGAGTCCGAGTCCGATATGCGGAGCCGGTATCCCCATCTTTTCCCCGATTCAGGTACTTTTCTATGTTCGTTCGAGGTCGAACGTTTGTTTTAGAGGTGGAGAATTTGATGACCCAAAAAGTCATCTCTCATTTTATAAGTCAAAACTGTGTTCTGAGGCCTTGAAAACCTCTTTTTATCTCAACTCGTTTTGCATGCGCAGTCCGGGCGTATATCCGAAAAGCTTTTATATGAAAAACTGAGCAAAAATGCTAATTTTGCCTTAAGAATTGAATTAGAGTTGACTTTGGTCAACATTTTGGGTAAACTGACCCGAACCCGTGATTTTACTGTCCCGGAGGGTCCGTTCGAAAATATGGGACCTGAGCGTATGCCTGGAATTGAATTCCGAGGTCCCAAGCTCGAGAAATGAATTTTTGAAAGAAATTATTTTACTGAAATTATAAGAGCTTTTGGAAATTTGATTATATTTGAAATTGATGGTATCGGGCTCGTATTTTGGTTCCGGAGCCCGGTACAGGTTTAATATAGTATTTGAGTGATGCCTGTAACATTTGGTAAGAAACGGAGGTTATTTGACGTGATTCTGACACGTAGTTGTGAAATTTGTAACTTTGAAAGTTCTTGAGATTTTACTTTGATTTTTATGATAAATTCGTGTTTAAGATGTTATTTTGGCGATTTGATCTCACGAGTAAGTTCGTAGGATGTTTTTAAGGTTGTGTACATGTTTGGTTTGGAGCCCCGAGGGCTCGGCTGAGTTTCGGATAGGCGTCGGAGTGTTTTTGGACTTAGAAAATCTAGTGAGAATGCTGTTTGCTGGTGTCTAGTGTTTTACTCTATACGAGCGTGTGGTAACCCACGCGAACGCAAAGAGTAAGTGGGGCTGGGGCTTGGATTTTCTTTATGCGAACGCACTGGCCACGACGCGAACGCGGAGCCCTGAGTAGGTTGCTCTACGCGAACGCGTCTACGCCCTCACGAATGCACTATTTTAAGGGAGCTGGGGATGGGGGAGTTGGGACCTTATGAGAACACGGTCGGAGGCACGCGAACGCAAAGTCTAGGGAGGGGGGAGCCTACGCGAACGCATAGGCAGTATCGCGAATGCGAAGGCAATATAGGCTAAGGCTACACGAATGCTACAGACCTCACGCGAACGCGTAAAAGGTCTGTCCAGCCCTATTAAAACAGTAGAAAATGGGATTTTCGCCATAACTTCATATTTTCAAAACCAAGGAAGCTTAGGGGCGATTTTTGAAGGGGGATTTCACCACCAAATTCTAGGTTTGTGTTCTTAAACTCGTTTTCTTCATTTTCAATTAACACTCATTAGATTTCTAGGCCTAAATCGTGTTCTTGAAGGGTAGAAATTAGGGAGTTTAGGAGAATTAGGGACTTTACAAATTTTGTGATTTAGACCTTGATTTGGGGTCGGATTTTACAAATTTTACAAATTTGGTGNTTATTAAGCTGATTATGTCTAGATACAATTGAATTGGAGGCGAATTCTAAAGGGAAAGCGGTATTGAGGCTTGAGTTTGGTCGTGGAATTCGAGGTAAGTGTTTGGCTTAACCTTAGCTTGAAGGAATAGGTGTTGTGTCTTATATGTCACGTGTTAGTAATATGTTCAACGTATAGGTGTGGTGACGAGTATCTATAAGTTGGTGTCAAGCATGCCCGTGAGTCGAATATTGAACTCTCTGTGATTTTTCATTAAACATTACTTGAGTTTAATTTGATGATTATTCATGTTGGTAGAATTTTCCTTGGTATTGATCATTGTCGAGTATTGGTTCAAGTTGAGAATTATTTCGTGAAATTGAATAACTAAGTGAGATTGGTTATAGTTGTTTCTCTTGCCGGGGTGATATTGATTCTACCGTTTGCTCCCTTGTCGGGACGTTATGGTTCTTATTATTATTTTATATTGTTGATTTCCTTGCCGGATTGTTGTTATTGATTTGTTTGGGTGAGGAAGAGTGTGAAGCACGAAGGGTGATGCCGTGCATAATATTGTGAGAATGAGAGTAAAAGCACGAAGGGTGATGTCGTGCCATGTTATGAA
>MDKI01080515.1:0-29351 GCA_005239505.1 Nicotiana paniculata | reverse complement strand
TCATAGTCTTTCAATAAATTAACCACCTCCTCTGTCTCAAATTAATATCCTTTTGCTTGAACAAATTCTGAAGGCTACGATGATCCGTGTAAACCTCACATGGCACGCCATAAAGATAGTTCCTCCATAATTTCAATGCGTGAAAAATGGAAGCCAACTCCAATTCATGAACAGGATAATTCTTCTCATGAACTTTTAACTACCGAGACGCATAGGCAATAACCCTGCCATCCTACATCAATACTACTCCCATCCCAACACGGGAATCATCACAATATACCGTGAAAGATCCTGAACCTGATGGTAACACCAACACTGGTGCTGAAGTCAAGGCGGTCTTGAGCTTCTGAAAGCTCGCCTTACACTCGTCCGTCCATTTGAATGAGGCACCTTTCTGAGTCAATATCGTCATTGTGGCTGCTATAGATGAGAACCCCTCCACAAAATGACGGTAGTAACCAGCCAAACCTAAGAAGCTCCTGATCTTCGTGGCTGAAGTGGGTCTAGGCCAGTTCTTGACTCCCTCTACCTTCTTAGGATCTAGCTGAATATCCTCTGCTGCTATGATATGGCTCAAGAAAACTACTGAATCTAACTAGAACTCACACTTTGAAAATTTAGCATACAACTGACTATCTCTCAAAGTATGAACCACTATCCAGAGGTGCTGCTCATGCTCCTCCGGACTCCAAGAGTATATTAGAATATCATCAATGAACACAATTACGAAGGCATCCAGATAAGGCTTGAAAAGCAGATTGATCAAGACCATAAATGCTGCTAGGGCATTAGTCAGGCCAAAAGACATCACCAAAATATGTAGTGCACATATCTCGTCGGAAAAGCTTTCTTAGGGACATCGGATGCTCTAATATTTCACTGACGGTAGCCCGATCTCATATCAATTTTTGAAAACACCCTGGCACCTTGAAGCTGATTAAACAAATCATCAATCCCTGGCAACGAATACTTATTCTTGATATTAACTTTATTCAACTGCCGGCAATCTATACACATCCTCATAGATCCATCCTCATAGTCCATCCTTCTTCTTTACAAACAGAACCGGTGCACCCCAGGGCGAGATACTATGTCTAACAAAACCCTTATCAAGCAAGTCTTGCAGCTGCACTGTCAATCCTTTCAACTCTGGTGGGGCCATCCGATTTGCAGGGATAGAAATGAGCTGAGTGTCCGGATCCACATCAATGCAAAAATCAATATCCCTGTCAGGTGACATCCCCGACAGGTCTTCCCGAAACACCTCGGGAAACTCACAAAAAATAGGAAAATATGAGACAAATAATACAAACACCCCTTCTCAACCATACGACGAGCCTTAGTATAAGAAATCACTCTGCTGGGAGAGTGACCAGGAGTCCTTTTCTACTCCAATCGAGGCAACCCTGGCACATCTAAAGTAACTATCTTGGCATGACAGTTCAGGATGGCATAATAAGGTGACAACCAATGTATGCCCAATAGGACATTGACATCGACCATGTCAGAAAGAAAGTGGTCTACACTAGTTTCAAGACCCTCAATAACGACCACACACGAACGATACACATGATCTACCACAATAGCATCCCCTACCCGACACATAAATCGGTACACACAAGGAATCAGCGAGCACAACCAAATACGAGGCAAAATATGATGACTCATAAGAACAAGTAGACTCCAGATCAAACAAAACTGAAACATTTATATTACAAACTGAAATGGTACCTGTAATAACGACATCGGAGAACTCTGCCTCAGGCCTGGCTAGAAATGCATATAATTGGGGATGGGCCCCACCACCCTGAACTACGTCTCTAGGAGGATCTATGAAGGGTGGACCTCCACCTCTAGTGGGATGGCCTCAACCTCTAGAAGGATAGCCTCCACCTCTAACATTCTGACCTCTACCTCTGACATATACCCCTGGCTGGCTGGGTAGGTGGTGCTGTATCTAGTGTTGGAACTATGGCACGAGAATTCTGGTACTGAGTCTGATTACCCAAAAATTTTGGACAAGCTCTTCGAATGTTCCTATGCTCACCACACTCATAACATCCATCCTGATACTGAGGCTGACCTTGACGAACTGGCTGACCACAATAATAACTCTTAAGATGAGGTGCTCTAATCGGGGCTGACTGGTCGAAATGAGGCAAATAAGTGCCATGACCACCTGAGGACCCATGAGATGTGTGAAGTTCTAAATTAAATGGGCTGGAAGAATGGTCTCTACCGTGAGTACCCCCGCCTCTAGATGAGGCACCACTGAATCAACCGAAATAGCGAGGTCTCTTGTCTGACCCCTAACCTCCCATCCCAAGAACCGTCTCAACTCTCCTGGCCACATTCGCCGCATCATGAAATAAAATCTCAGCACCTGTCTCCTTGGCCATCTGCAACATGATGGGCTGAGCAAGGCCCTCAATAAATCGTCTGACCCACTCTCTCCGTGGGCAACAAAAGAATAGCATGTTGAGCCAAATCCACAAAATGATTCTCATACTGGTAACTATCATGCTACCCTGCTGAAGACGCTCAAACTGACGATGGTTCTCTTCTCTCGTAGCAATGGGAAAAAATTTCTCCAAAAAGAGGTGAGAAAACTGATCCCAAGTCAAGGCAGGCGACCTAGCTGGTCTCGTCAACAAATAGTCCCTCCACCATTTCTTGGCGGAGCCAGTCATCTGAAACGCGGTGATGTCGACCCCATTGGTCTCCAAAATACCTATCTTACGAAGAACCTCACGACAGCTATCAAGATACTCTTAATGATCCTCTGATGTGGCACAGTTGAAATGAACAGGTAATAACTTGATGAACATGTCCAATCTCCATAAAGCATCGGAGGACATAGATCTCCCCTAAACAAGCGGTGTTGTAGCAACAGGCTGAACTACCCCAACTGGATTGGATGCCGGGGTCTGAACCTGAGGAGTAGTCTGATCAGGAATATGGGTAACAGGAGTTTGGACCCCTCCTCCAGCCTAAGATACGACTGCTGCCACGGGTAATACGCCAGTCTGGGCTACACTCTCCATAAGTCCCACTAATCGAACCAAAGCATCCTCAAGCACCGGGGTAGCAATAAACCCCTCTGGGACCTGAGTTGGTCCAGCTGGAACAGTCTGAGCTGGAGCTACCCCATAAATCTCAATCTGGGGCTCCGCAGCTGGGGTTGCTGTCTGACCAGTGGGCTGTGTCTTGCCCCTGACTCGACCCCTGATGTGGCCTCAGCCTGTGCCCCAAATAGGAGTTGCTGCTGCTGGAAGACCGGATTGTTGGTCAGCAGAAGAGGAAGCACGTGCTCTTTCCATATACGAGAGAATATAAGAGTTCAATCAGTATTTTTGAGATATCAAGAATCGCACGACAGAGTAGAAACAAAAACTGAGTTTGTTCCTAACTTCATAGCCTCTGAATGATAAGTACAGACGTCTCTGTACCAATCCTTCAGACTCTATTAAGCTTGTTCGTGAATTGTGAGACATAGGCAACCTAGTGCTCCGATACCAACTTGTCACGACTCAAATTCCTAACCAGCAGGATCGTGATGGCACCTAACACAATACTTTCTAGCAAGCCAATGTTAGAAATTAATTAACCATTTTCTTTCGAATATTTACTTAAACGCAATAAGACAATTTAAAATATACTAAATCTAATAATTTCCAACGAATAACTTCATGAATATAATAATAATCAATATTTAAGTCGAACCACGAACTAAATATATAACTATAAGATTACCCAGGGTGTGGTGTCACAATTCACGAACCACTAAGAATACTACAAATAATTGGCTGAAAGAATTATGTATCTATTTTGAATGCAATAAAACAGTGTCTATAAAATTAAGAGAAGACTCCAGAAATCTGCGAACACCAGCAGATATACCTCGAGTATATGATGACCGCTACTAAAATCTCCTAACTCTGACCGGTACCCGAATTTGCACAAAAAGTGCAGAGTGTATTATTAGTACAACCTACCACATGTACTGAGTAAGTGCCGAGCCTAACCTCGACGAAATAGTGACGACGCTATGGCGGGGCATTAATAATATAACATGTAAACAATATATAATAAAGCAAGAAGAAAATATTTTAAAACAAACAAAACAATAATTGTAGCAACAATTAGAATAACTCAGCCACCTTTTCCAGGTCTCCGCAATAACCAAATCTCACATAAGTTTCCCAGTTTCCAAACATTGACTTTAAAATAAAAGTAAGTGCAAAATATGAAAAGTAGTAAAGTAAAACAATAAGTTTTCAAATCTTTGCTTTTGAAAATCAGTAAAACATAAGTGTCCTTCCTTATCGCTCCTTGTTGCGGCGTGCAACCCGCTCCCACATGTCCATCCTTATTGATCCTACCTATATATATATCACCCTTATTACTCCCGCTGCGACATGCAACCCGATCCCACTTGTCCACCCTTATCACTCCTTGTTGCGGCGTGCAACCCGCTCCCACCAGACATATCATATCACTTTATTTATGAAAATTTTCACAATTCGGGCCAAAGCCTTTCACAATATTTTTGTCACGACAATTATAAACAAAATTCTATACAACTCATAAGCTTCATCAATTATCATTTCACAGTGAGACCAGCCAGAATAAATATAATCAAACACCTTCAACCAGGTTATCCTTTTTATGTATCACAATGAAACCAAGCCAAGACTTCCAAATACTTGAAACAATATCTAACAACAAGTTAACGAAACCAAGTAATCATGGAGACAACAATGAGCATAAAATAATTAAGCCATGAATCACATAAACTGGAAACGGGAAAAGGGATCATGTTCAAATACCACCTTAGTGGTCCATAGTTACTCGTCACCTCACCTATGCACCACACATGTGCAAATTCACATAGCAATTAAGTGGGGAATCCTATTCCCTCAAGTCAAGGTTAAACCAAGCACTTACCTCAATCTCACAAGAAATCACTTCTCTAGCACGTCCTTTCCTTTAGAATTTTCCAGTAACCCGCTCGAATCTAATCACAATTGGTTCAATACCATCAATTATTGCTTAAAGGAATCAATTTTAATGAAACTCTATGGTTTTCCTAAGTTTTCTTATAAAAATACAAAAGTCGACCCCAGGCCCGCTTGATCTAAACTCGAGGTTCGGACAAAAACTTGTTTACCCAATCTCCTCCGAGCCCAGATATACAATTAGTTTTGGAATCCGACCTCAATTCGCGGTCTAAATCCCCAAATTTTAAAATTCCTAAGTTCTACCCAAAAATCCCAATTTTTACCATGAAAACTCTAGATTTTTGGTTGAAATCTTGTTAAAAGTTGTTAAGGAATGAAAGGAATTAGTTAGAGATCACTTACCAATGATTTGGAGACGTTTGGGTTTTTGGAAAATCGCCAATAGAGGTTTAGGGTTTGAGAGAATTGAAAATGAAGTGAAAACCCCGTCTAAAATCTCATTTAACTGGGTGCGGATCTCGCATTTGCGAACTCCCTTCGATTTTGGACAGTCATCGCATTTGCGGTAATTTGTCGCATTTGCGACATTTCGCTGCCTCGCATTTGCGAACAGGAATCTCGCATTTGCGAGATCTGTGGCTGGCCCAGGACTTCGCAAATGCGAAGCCTGATCTCGCAAATGCGAGATCAGAGGCCTGCAACACTAGATTTTCCGCTGTAATGATATTTTCTAAGTCTAGCCACTCCGTAGCCTAGCCGAAATACACCCGAGCCCTCGGGGATCCAAACCAAACACGCACGCAAGTCTAAAAATATCATACGGACTTGCTCGTGTGATCAAATCATCAAAATAACATCAAAATCTATAAATTTAACCTTAAAACTCCAGATTTCATCAAGAACACTCAAATTTCTAACTTTTCAACCGGACGTCCGAATCACGTCAAACTAAATCGGACATGTTTTGGTTGGTTTCATCATCATTGGTGGAATTTAGAAGTTTCAAAGCTCATAGGCTTCAATTTGACGTGATTTTGGTGTTTTTGCGTTATTTTTGGTGTTTCAAAGGCTCGACTAAGTTTGAATGCGGTTATGGGATATGTTGGTATGTTTGGTTAAGGTCCCGAGGGCCTCAGGTGGTTAATAGACCAACTCTTGGCTTAAAAACATGGCAGCTTTTTGCTGGTGTGAGTTTCTGGTTTCCTTCTATGCGATCGCAGGAGGATGTCTGCGATCGCGTATGCCTAGCTGGGGATGGCATGATTTTTGTTATATGCAATCGTGTGGTGGAGGTCGCAATCGCGTGAGTGTAAGGTTGTTGTGCAGTGTGATCATGTGGTGTTGTGCGCGTTCGCATAGAGTTGAAGGGTGCGTGAGAGGGCTGAGCCGTTGTTCTTCGCGATCACGTACAGTGGTTCGCGATCACGTTGGTTTATGTCATGTTGAATCATGATCGTGTGCGTATGTCTACGATCGCGTGGGGTAATTTTATTGGGCAGCAGATTTGTTCTTCGAGATCGAGTGGGAACTCTCGTGATCGCAGTAAAGATGGAGACCTGGGCAGACAGTTTTTAAGTTCTAATTTCGGGGGATTTTGGTCATAACTCAAAAGCACATTAGAGAGATCGGAAGAAGGAGGAATTGGACGAGAGTTTTAGTGATATTCTTGTGTTAAGTGTTCTTCAATCACTTTTGGTTTAATTTCATGAATTAGTCTTGATTTTTATCATGTATTTTGAGGAATCAAATTAGAAATTTGGGAAAAATGGGAGGAAGAATTGAAAATTTTGTTTTGATGATTTAAGTGGGTAATTCAGGTCAGATTTTGGTAAATTTGGTATGGGTAGACTCGTGGGGGAATGAGAGTTTTAGTTTTTTGATTTTTATCGAATTCCAAAATGTTAGCCTGGGGCCCGGGTTTGGCCAATTTCGGGAATTTTTCTTAAAATTGATAATTTTCGATTGAGCCTTGTTCTTTTAGCATATATTGATGATATTAATCTGGTTTTGGTTAGATTAGGAGCAATCGAGAGCCGATTTGAGAGGCAAGAGCATCGTGGATTAGTATTTTGGCTCAGGGGAGGTAAGTACTGACTATAAATCTCGTCCTGAGGGTATGAAACCCCGGACTTCGTATTTCTCACTATTTTTAGAGTGGTGCACACGCCGGATGACGAGTATGTGGCGTGCACTGGTTTTTGGATTTGGACTTGGTCCTCTCGGCGGAAACTATTGAGTTGCGTATTTTACTCTAAATCATATGTTAAATTGTGTTCTAAAACCTATTGCTATATTTGGGTTGTAAGCCATGTTTGGGGCCTCGTGCCGACTTGTTTAGACCCCTTGGGGTCTTTTTACTGCTATTTTCTCACTGTGTTGATTTCTGATCTACACTCAGTAATATTATGCTTAACTGCTTTCGAAACTCAGCCTTATTTACACTATTTGAGTTATAAAATGATATTCTGGGTCGAGTACCCCGTTTTACTGATAGCTCGAGGGGATTTTGTGGGTTACTAATTGAGTGAGGCCGAGGGCGTGATTGTGAGGATATGATATGCCACGAGGTGGCTTGATATTAGCTATATGTACCACCCTTTCTCAAGCAGTTTCCGCTATAGGCCGGGGGAGGTAGTTAGACTCCAGCTGCCCGGACACCTGAGCAGATTACTCAGGGCCATCAGACACCGGGTGCGGTTCCAGCCCAGCCGGTTGCTCCAGTTCGGGACTTCTTGGTTCCGGCTATGCCAGAGGATGAGCAGCGTAGACTGGAGAGATTTAGTAGACTTCAGCCTCCGACTTTCAGTGATTATGAAGGCGAGGATGCCCAGGGTTTTCTAGATAAGTGTCAGAGGATGCTTCGTACTGCTGGGATTCTGGAGACCGGTGGGGTCTTATTTACTACTTTTCAGTTTTTTGCTGCTACTTTCACTTGGTGGGAGTCTATTGAGAAGCGTAGGCCTGTTGGTTCAGCACTCCTCACCTGGCGACAGTTCTCCACTATCTTCTTGAAGAAGTATGTGCCCCAGTCTCACAGGGAGGAGCAGCGCAGGAATTTTGAGCAGTTGCGTCAAGGGGAGCTATCAGTGACGTAGTATGAGATGCGGTTTTCAGAGTTAGCTCGTCACGCCACCGAGTTGGTTCCTACCTATAGGGAGAGGATTAGGAGGTTCTTGGATTGCCTCACTTATCAGCTTCGCCTTTTCATGACTCGAGAGAGAGTATCAGGTGTTAACTTCGAGCTGGTTGTTGATATTGTTAGAGATATTGAGTCGGTTCGCCGCCAGGAGCGGGAGAGAGGGAGGCCAAGAGGCCTCATGGATCGGGTGGTTCTAGTGGTGCTTCTTTCAGGGGGCAGTTTCAGCATGGTAGAGGCCATTCATTCAGGTCTCCTCAGTTAGTCCCCCTAGCCTATAATGGTGCATCTTCGGGGCATGGTCCCCGCTGTTCTCAGCCAGGCCGTTCTTCATTCGGTGACCTCCCTTCCCAGAGTGCAGCTCGAGCACCACCAATTCAGAGTTCCTCTATGCATGATTCTTTTAGTGACCATTCTAGTGCCAGGGGTTTCTATCAGTCTCCGCCTCCAGCTCGAGGGAGTTGTTTGAGTGAGGAGAGTTCAGGCAAATGTGGAGGCAGTGTCCCCGTCGTTCTGGTGGTTCTTCTCAGCTGAGGGGCCAGCCCTCGACTTCAGCTCCAGTTACTTCACCACCTGCCCAGATTGTTACGGGTGGTATTCAGTTAGCTAGAGGTCGCTCTAGAGGGATAGGTCGAGCATGTGGAGGTTAGGCCTGTATGTATGCATTTCCAGCCAGGCCAGATGCTATGTCCTTCGATGCAGTGATCGCAGGTACTGTCTCAGTCTGTCGCCGAGATGCTTTAGCTTTATTTGACATTTGTTTTACATATTCTTGTGTCTCATCATATTTTGCCCATTTTCTGGTTATGCCCCGTGAGTCTTTAGTTACGTCGGTTCATGTGTCGACTCCGGTGGGCGATACTATTGTTGTGGAGTGTGTGTATCGATCGTGTGTGGTATCTATTGGGGGTCTGGAGACCTGAGCGGACCTATTATTATTCTGCATGGTCAATTTTGATGTGATATTGGGCATATATTGGTTATCTAAGTGTCATGTTGTTCGTGATTGTCACGCTAAGACCGTGACATTAGCTATGTTGCGACGTTCGAGGGTTGAGTGGAGAGGTTCTTCTGAGTATGTGCCTAGCAGGGTGATTTCCTACATGAAGGCCCAGCGCATTGTTGAGAAGGGGTGTTTATCGTATCTGGCTTTTGTGAGGGATGTCAGTGGTGAGACTCCCGTTATTGATTCGGTTCCTGTGGTTCGTGACTTTCCAGACATGTTTCCTGCAGACCGGCCAGGCATGCCACTTGACAGGGATATTGACTTTGGTATTGACCAGGTGCCAGGCACTCAGCCTATTTCTATCCCAGCTTATCCTATGAAGCTACCGGAGCTAAAGTAATTAAAGGAGCAGCTTCAGGAACTCCTAGATAAGGGGTTCATTCGGCCTAGTGGGTCACCTTGGGGTGCACCAGTGTTGTTTGTGAAGAAGAAAGATGGTTCTATGCGAATGTGTATTAATTATCGACAGCTGAGCAGGGGTACGATGAAGAACCGGTATCCCTTACCTCGTATAGATGACTTGTTTGATCAGTTGCAGGGTGCCAAGGTATTTTCCAAGATTGACTTGCGTTCCGTCTATCATCAGTTTAAGATTCGAGGGCCGGACATTCCGAAGGCTGCTTTCAGGACTAGATATGGTCATTATGAGTTTCTGGTTATGTCATTCGGGCTGACCAATGTCCCAACAGCCTTTATGCACTTGATGCACAGTGTATTCCGACCTTATCTGGATTCTTTCGTCATCATGTTTATTGACGATATCTTGGTGTATTCCAAATCTTAGGAGGATCATGAGCAGCATTTGAGAGTTGAGCTTCAAACCTTGAGGGAGAAAAGATTGTATGCAAAATTTTCGAAGTGTGAGTTCTGGTTTGATTCAGTAGCATTCTTGGGGCACGTGGTGTCCAGTGAGGGCATTCAGGTTGACCCAAAGAAGATAGAGGCAGCGTACGGCTGGCCAAGACCGTCATGAGCTACCGAGATTCGCAATTTCCTTGGTTTGGCAGGGTACTATCGCCGTTTCGTAGAGGGATTTTCATCTATTGTAGAACCTATGACTAGACTGACCTAGAAGGGTTCTCAGTTCAGGTGGACTGAGGAGTGTGAGGAGAGCTTTCAAAAGCTCAAGTCATCTTTGACTACAGCCCCGGTGTTGGTTTTTCCTACAAGTTCAGGTTCTTATACAGCTTACTGTGATGCCTCGAGAGTTGGCCTTGGAGCGGTTTTGATACAGGACGGTAGGGTGATTACCTACGCGTCTAGACAGTTGAAGGTGCACGAGAAGAATTATCCAGTGCACGATCTTGAGCTAGCAGCTATTGTCCATGCCTTGAAGATTTGGTGTCATTATTTGTATGGAGTGCATTGTGAGATTTTCACTGATCACCGTAGTTTGTAGTATTTTATTAAGCAGAAGGATCTAAATTTGCATCAGAGGAGATGTTTGGAGCTTCTTAAGGATTATGACCTCACCATTCTATATCATTCGGGGAAGGCCAATGTAGTGGCCGATGCCCTGAGTCACAGTGCGGAGAGTTTGGGGTGTCTAGCCTACCTTCCAGCTGCAGAGCGACCTTTAGCACTTGATGTTCAGGCTTTAGCAGGTCAGTTGGTGAGATTTGATCTATCAGAGCCCACGCGGGTATTGGCTTGTGTAGCCTCCAGGTCTTCTCTTTATGATCACATAAGAGCACACCAGTATGATGATCAACACTTCCTCGTTCTTCATGACAGGGTCCATCGCGGTGATGCCAGGGATGTGGTTATTGGTGATTATGAGGTCATGAGGATGCATGGCCGGATTTTCATGCCTAATATGGATGGACTTCGAGATTTGATTCTAGCTGAGGCACATAGTTCGCGGTATTCAATCCATCCGGGTCCCGCAAAGATGTATCAGGATCTGAGACAACATTATTGGTGGAGGCGGATGAAGAGAGATATTTTTAAGTTCGTGGCTCGGTGTCTTAACTGTCAGCAAGTCAAGTATGAGCACCAGAGACCAGGTGGATTGCTTCAAAGATTAGATATTATGGAGTGGAAGTTGAGCGAGTCACCATGGACTTTGTAGTTGGGCTCCCACAGACTTCGAGGAGGTTTGATGCTATATGGGTTATTGTGGATCGGCTGACCAAGTCCACGCACTTCATTCCCATTGGTACTACTTATTCGTCGGAGCGGTTAGCTGAGATTTATATCAGGGAGATTGTCCGGTTGCATGGGGTTCCAGTTTCTATCATTTCTGAAAGAGATACTCAGTTCACATCTCAGTTTTGGAGGGCCATACAAAGAGAGTTGGGTACTCAGGTTGAGTTGAGCACAACATTTCATCCTCCAATAGACGGGCAGTCGGAGGGTACTATTAAGATTTTGGAGGGTCTGTTGCGTGCATGTGTCATTGATTTTAGGGGTTTATGGGACCAGTTTATGCCACTGGCGGAGTTTGCATATAATAATAGTTATCAGTCGAGTATCCAGATGGCTCCGTATGAGGCCTTATATGGTACGAGGTGCAGATCTCCGGTTGGTTGGTTTGATCCGGACGAGGCTAGGCTATTGGGCACAGACTTGGTTTAGGATGCGTTGGGTAAGGTGAATTTTATTCAGGAGCGGCTTCGCACGATGCAGTCTAGGCAGAAGAGTTATGCGGACCAGAAGGTCCGAGATGTGTCTTTCATGGTTGGGGAGAAGGTGCTGCTGAAGGTGTCACCCATGAACGGTGTTATGAGGTTTGGGAAGAGGTGAAAGCTGAGTCCCCGGTTCATTGGTCCATTTGAGGTTCTTCAGAGGATTGGGGAGGTGGCTTATAAGCTTTCCATGCCTCCCAATTTATCAAGTATTCATCCGGTGTTTCATGTTTTAATGCTCCGGAAGTATGTTGGTGACCCGTCTCATGTTTTGGACTTTAGCACAGTTCAACTCAAGGGTGATACGTCATATGAGGTAGAGCCAGTGGCTATTTTGGGTCGTCAGGTCAGAAAGCCGAGGTCTGAGGATAAGCTTCAGGGAAGGTTTAGTGGAGAGGACAGTCGGCAGATGATGCCACATGGGAGACCAAGCGGGAGATGCGGAGCAGATATCCTCACTTATTCGTGACTCCACGTATGTTTCTAGACCCATTCAAGGACGAACGTCGTTTAAGAGGGAGATGATGTAACGAACCGGCCGATCGTTCCGTAAGATTAGCACCGTTTCCCCCATTTCTGCTTTATCGTATGTTTCTTAGCCTATTTATGTTGTGTTGGGTCGGTTGGTTCGGGTTCAGAGTGGTCGTGGTGAGAACTGAGACACATAGATTCTTAAATTGGCTTAATAGTTGAAAAAGTCAACTGAGAGTTGACTTAATGGTAAACAACCTCGGAATGTAGATTTTATGGCTTGCATAGCTTCGTTAGGTCATTCCCGGTGTAGAATTAGGATTGAATTGACGAAAGTTAGTTTTTGGCGATTTTCGGTTGGCAAGGGAAAATAGGCTATCGGGGTCGGAATGGAATTCCTGAAGTAGGAACATGTTCGTAATTTAATTTCGGATATGCATGCAAATTTTCAGGTCATTCACACGTGTTTTGGTTGGTTTCACATCATTGGCGGATTTTAGAAGTTTCAAAATTCATAGGCTTGACTATGATGTGATTGTGGTGTTTTTGCGTTGTTTTTGGTGTTTCTACGCTTGACTAAGTTTGAATGAGGTTATGGGATGTGTTGGTATGCTTAGTTGACGTCCCGAGGGCCTCGGGTGTGTTTCAGGTGGTTAACGGACCAACTCTTGGCTTAAAAACTTGGCAGATTTTTGCTGGTGTGAGTTTCTCGTTTCCTTCTATGCGATCGCGGGAGGATGTTTGCGATCGCGTAGGCCTAACTTGGGATGGCATGATTTTTGTTATATGCGATCGCATGGTGGAGGTCGTGATCGCGATCGCGATCGCGTGAGTGTGAGGTTGTTGTGCAGTGCGATCGCGTGGTGTTGTTCGCGTTCGCATAGAGTTGAGGGGCGCGTGAGGGGGCTGAGTCGTTGTTCTTCGCGATCGCGTAGAGTGGTTCACGATCGCGTGGGTTTATGTTCTGCTGAATCGCAATCGCGTGTGTATGCCTGTGATTGCGCAGGGTAATTTTATGGGGCACCAAATTTGTTCTTCGCGATCACGTTGGAACTCCCGCGATCGCAGTGAAGAAAGAGACCTGGGCAGACAGTTTTTAAGTTCTAATTTCGGGGGGTTTTAGCCATAACTCAAAAGAACACTAGACAGCTCGGAAAAGAGAGGAATTGGATGAGATTTCCAGTGGGATTCTTGTTGTAAGTGTTCTCCAATCACTTTTGGTTTAATTTCATGAATTAGTCTTGATTTTTATCATGTAATTTGAGGAATCAAAGTAGAAATTTGGGAAAAAATGGGAGGAAGAATTGGAAAATTTCTTTTGATGATTTAAGTGGGCAATTGAGGTCGGATTTTGGTAAATTTGGTATGGGTAGAAGTGTGGGGGAATGAGGATTCTAGCTTTGTGATTTTTATCGAATTTCGAGACGTGGGCCCGGGGCTCGGGTTTGGCAACTTTCGGGAATTGTGCCTAAAATTGATAGTTTTTGATTGAGCCTTGTTCTTTTAGCGTATATTTATGATGTTAATCTGGTTTTGGCTAGATTAGGAGTAATCGTGAGCCGATTCGAGGGGCAAGAGCATCGCATATTAGTATTTTGGCCCGGTGGAGGTAAGTAATAACTATAAATCTTGTCCTGTGGGTATGAAATCCCGGACATCGTATTTCTCACTATTTTTAGAGTGACGCACATACCGGATGACGAGTGTGTGGCGTGCACGGATTTTTGGATTTGTACTTGGTCCTCTCCGCGGCAACTATTGAGTTGCATATTTTACTCTAAATCATATGTTAAGTTGTGTTCTAAAAACTATTGCTATATTTGGGCTGTAAGCCATGTTTGGGGCCTCGTGCCGACTTGTTTAGACCCCTTCGGGAATTTTTACTGCTATTTTCGCATTGTGTTGATTTATGATTTACACTCAGTAATATTATGCTTAACTACTTTCGAAACTCAACCTTATTTACACTATTTGAGTTATAAAATGATTTTTTAGGTCGAGTACCCCGTTTTATTGATAGCCCGAGGGGCTTTTGAGAGTTGCTGACTAAGTGAGGCCGAGGGCCTTATTTTGAGGATATGATATGCCACGAGGTGGCTTGATATTAGCGCTTGGGATGAAGGAGCCCCTCCGGAGTCTGTACACACCCCCAATGAGCGCAGGTAATTACTGAATGCGAGTGCCGAGTGCCGAGTGATGAGTGATTGGGAGGCATGAGTGACAATGAGGTTTCTCGAGGGGCTGATATTGAGTGACTGTGAGGTATGTTGAGTGATGTTCTTCCCGAGGGGCGATTTATGATTCGTGTTTTGGCCCGAGGGGCTATTTATGATTTATTTCATTTCACACTAAACTATTCATGTATTTGTTTCTGAAATCGTTGGAAACCACATTTTTCAAAGGATTTTTCTGAAGTTGGTTTTTAAAGCATGTTGATTTCATATATATATATATATATAAAAACATACTACTTGAAAGAAAGGTTGTGCTTATTGTGAACTGATGATTTGGTCTTATGTGTTTCTTACTGCTTAGACTTGATTTATTTTTATTACTACTGAGTTGGCGTACTCACATTACTCCCTGCACCCCTGTGTGCAGATATAGGTGCTGGTACCGAGCGTTAGTCATCTCTTTTCGAGCGGAGCCGGAGTCGGGACATAGAGGTAGTTGTCCAGCGTCCGCAGCATCTCTGTTTCTGTTTCTTATGTTGTACTTAGTTCTTCGTTATGATATTTTGTATTATGACAGAAGAATTTTGGTATTATCCGTAGACTCCCATGACATGTTTACTTCGGATCTTGGGGATGGTTTTAGACTGTTTAGCTGTTTGGTTTGCTTAATAGATTCAGTAATTATATATATGTTTATGAAATGTTGAAAATGATTTAGGAAGTTTGGAAAGAAACTATAAATATGTGATTGTTGGCTAGCCTAGTTCCACGATAGGCGCCATCACGGCCGGTCTAGGATTTGGAGTCGTGACATGCAGGTGGTACAACCATTTAGTTACTTGGTACGAACTTGTACTATTCTTGCAGACTTGGTCAGATCTATCCATGTTCCCTTCGGAATTTCCCGCCTTTCCATGATGGTCACCGATTTATACTGCACCGAGGTCGAGCATAATGAGCCTCTGATGCGCTTCCACTAGGGACACGCCTCGAAGTCGAACAATGAGTTCCATTTTCGGCTCTTCGAGGTCAGTCATGGGGTGCCACAACAGTCCTAAAATTTGACTCCCCGATTTGGTCCTAAAATCGGACTCCCTGATTTTGACCATACACATACGTGTCATGTGGAACGTGATATCAAATAGCCGGTACATTTTGATCATTAATAGAAAAAGACATGGATTCTTCAAGTATGAAATGGGAATTAAATAGGAGGATCCTATCTCACCATCTCTCTTTATAATTGTTGCGGAAGTTCTTTCTAGTATTTCTTAACAAACCTTATGAAGATCATATGTTCAATGGTTTTACTAAGGAACCAAATGGACCTAAGATCAATCACTTATTATATGCTGATGATTTTGTTATTTTTGTTTAGGTATATTACACACATTAAAGTTGATTGTGGAGGGCTTGAAGAAGTTTAAGAGAATTTAGGCCAAATCATCAACAGAGACAAAAATTCTTTTGATGGATGAAGGGATATCAGAAAAAGGGTGCGAATTGTGGGAGATATCTTTCTCATTCATATATCATAATTTTCTATAACTTATATAAGGTGGGGATAACATTATTCTTTGGAGAGTGAATGGTGGTAATTCAAATTTTTAGTGGGATAATTGGACGGTTCTAGGTAAGCTTTCTCAATATGCAGGGGACTCTTCCTCTATTAAAGGAAAAGTAGCTCCATTCATTGATAATGACAACCGAAATGTTAATAAGTTGAGGTTTACTCTCCCTGACAATGTTGTACCTCATATCCAATGGATTACAATTACCTCTCCAGATCTAGTTGGTATCCCTATATGGACTGCTAACTCAGATGGGATACTTACTTGTAAATCTGCATATAACAATATTAGTCATTCTCATAATTATTCCCTGTTATATAAAATCATGTAAGAAATTATGTGGCAGAAGAATACTCCTCTAAAAATCTCCTCTATCTTTGGAGAATTCTTAGGAAGAAAGTTGTTGTTGATCTTAATATGAGAAATTTTATGTCCAACTCCCTTCTTTATTCTCGTGTTGTATCAACCATGTTTAAGAAGATGGATATCATCTATTTCTAAAGAGCATGATCAATGGTACTATTTGGCTCATTTTATTTAATAGACTTGTTGGCATTAATCATGGTCATGCTAGCTTGAGACTTCAAATAATCTCTTGGTGGATGGCTAAGGTAATCAACCCTATACAGAAGATGGCTTTACATGTTTTACGAGAGATCATAATATAGAGAATTTGGGAGGTTAGATGCAAAAGCAGGTACGAGAATGTCAGAATGGTTCCTAATAGTATCATTCATAAAATTTATGATCAGTTAATTCTTAATACTCATAAGCAATTCAACAATATTAAGCTTTAATTATTTTTTGCATAATTATATTTACATTTGTAGGTTAACTTTGCAATAAAAGCCCATATGTGCATAATTACTTTATTTTACAAGAAAATGATCCTTTATATCTTTATAATATTAAGTAATTATTTTAAATAATTTTATATGCACAATTATCATGTTTGTCATTTATTAACTACTTTTATAAATTGTTTCATCAAGTTAATTAGGTATTTAACATATAGCCTCTTTAATTTTCGGATCTAAGCCCAATTTCACCCCAGCCCAATTAAAATCAACCCATTAACCCATAACCCAACCCAATAATCCAATCCTATAACTCGCCCCAACCCGGATGGAATCCTGGCCGTTGATCTCAGAAGATCAACGGTCCAGAATCCATTTCCTTTTTTAATTATACCAAATGACCCTAAACCTAATTATTTCTAAAATTTTGATGCCCCTGAATCCCCTTTCCCCTCTATTCTCTCTCAACCTCTTCCTAACCCTAGCCCACCTTCACCTGAACCCCCTTCGATTTATGGCTTATTTCTTCTATTCTAGGCTTTATCTGGCCTCCTATCTCTATTTAGTGTTTATGATTTTGTGTTATCTGATGGAATCTCAAAGAGATTCAACACAGACTTGGCTCCAAGCCCTCATTTTCTTGATGAATCCGCCAATGTTCATTCCTATATTTATGAGTACTGATATATTCATGTTTATGGATTCAAATATCTGGTTCAAACCAGATTTTCATGAACTCTGTCTTTTTTTTAAAAACCCTAGTTGCTTTCTACTTGAGTCCGTTCAGATTTCTATAGATCTGAAAGGATTTTGAGTTTATTTGATACTTTTTCTTTTAAGATCTTCTATTTTTACCATCACCGTTGGCTGATTTTCGTTTTTCCTAAAAGCTAGGGTTTCATCTTTATGTTTCTGCAAAAAAGTTCTAAAATATTTAAGCGTTTAACTCCGGTTCTCTTTACTTGTTCGACTGGTTTTGATATCTATGTTTTCCAGCTATTCCACTATTTGTTCTGATATTTTCCCGTTATTCTTTGGCTCCGTCAATTAAAAGGGATTAATTTATTTTTGTTTGCCTAGTTAGGGTTTGGAATTATGTCTTTTTTTAAAACTGATATCTCTCTGAAAGGTTTTACCCATCCTTTCCTTATATGTAATTCGTAATTAGTACTACCTTCCTTAATTATATTGCTGGCTTGATTTCTGGGTTTTGATTCTTTTGACTGACCTCTAATTGATTAACTACTTACCTTATTTAGAGTCAATCTTGTCTACTGATTTACCCCGTGAAAGACTCTCTTTAATTTAAGTTTTACTTGCTGTTAATTTATTCCCGTTAAACCCTAATTGACTGATTAATTGATGTCGCATGCCTTATTTCTGTGCAATTGATTCCCCTTGCCTTATTTGGTCTACTCTACTATGTGCTATATAAACCTTTCATTGTTTTGATTTTAAGACGGACACACATAGAAAAAAAATAGAAACACACACAAAATTTTACTCTTACACTCTCAATTGTAGTCTTTCTACTTCTATTTTGCTGCTTTATCTAGCCGGCTGAAAGCAAAGGCTAGACCCTTGGATTCTACTTTCTTTCATCTTCCTGTTTACTACTTCTTAACTAGTATGCTCCTATTTCTGTTATCATACTCCATTCAATATTCTATGTAGTTGAACATATGTCCTTCCTGTTTATTGCTCTTGATCAGCGTGACTTAATTTCTGTTAACTTGTCTTGTCCTATATGTTAGTATGGTTAATACACTTTAGCATATTCCTGTTTGATCCATGACAGTTGTTTACTTATTTCTCAACTAGCATGCCTCAAATATTGTCCTGTTTTATGTGTTGATAATTTACCTTAACATGTTCCTCATTAATTCATGATTTCTGTATACTTCGTTCAAGGATAATGGTGCTCTAAATTCCTATTATTTTCTCTGTATGGCTGTCTGATTAGCCATTTAACTTCAGCATGTTTACATTTGATCCATGATACTTGTCTATCTATTTCTGAAACTAGCATGCTTTAGCTTCTATCACCCTATTCTACACTATGTGTTCATCTGGTTATTTACTCTAAATTTGAACATATCCTTGCTTGGTGCATGGACTAAGTCATTTCCAGCGATGTGAAACCTCGTTTGACCTAATTATGACCCTGTTCTGCCTGTAATTCAGTGTTCTTACTCTTGTTATGACTATTGACACCCAATCTGATTATGTTCTGTTTGTGATCTTGTAACTTGTTTCTATGCACTTCTAAATAAAATTGTCTTCCTACAATTATCTCCTACTCTTATATACTATTTTCAACTCTCACTCTTAGATATCTAGGGTCTTTCCCCCCCCAGTGTGAGCACTTCCTAGGAGTCCATGAGACTCCTCCGAACTCTGACACATTGGGGCTGGCCTTCTGAACTTGTTTACAAAAAATGTTTCTTTGAAAAGGTTCTGGTGTGAGCATTGCCCGGGGTCCCTGAAGCCCTTGGGATCTTTGACACACCAGAAGCCCATTTGATGTATTATGTACTGCTGGTGTACTCCAGACTTGATTGAAGGCCTGACTTTCAGGTTGACTTTGGGCTTGCCAAGGCTCCTTATAGTATAGTGATTTTCATGATGTAATTTATTTGTATTGGCATGTAATAATAATCCTTGTAAAATAGATTTGGGATTATTAGTAAAAGTTGGGAGGGATTTCTATATATATATATTTTTGATTGGATTCGGGTAGAAATCATGCCTATAGGATTATTGTGATTCTTTATATGCATTAGAGACCATGCCTATAGGACGTATCTCATTATTTGTAGTCCTGAATTTCACACCTGCATCCTAGAAATCCTGTTACAGGACGTTTAGCAATTCTGCATCAAAATCCATATTTATGCATATTCTCAAGTCTCAATGTGCATTAGAAACCATGGATGTAGGATCTTCTATGGGAATTATCAAACTTGTCTAACATTCAGTTAACATATCCGCTCACTTAGATATCATTCCCATAGGAAATAAGTGTAAAAATCAGTCTTGACACTTAGACATCATGCCTATAGGAAGTAAGTGTAAAAATCTGTTTTTGTGCTTAGATATCATGTCTATATGAAATAATGCTTATAACCAGTTTCAGCACATAGAAAGCATGCCAATAGGATCTAAAAAGATGAAATCTGCCTGTTAAAATCAATCATTGGTTTAAAGTTTAGATACCATGTCCATAGGATTCTACCCGGATATCACTTAGGCAAGCTTGTAGGATAATTTAAATCTTGGCTTTAAAATTATGATTTTTTTTTCTGCTTGAAACGTGCCCAGATTTAGTAAGTGATAAAAATAATCAGTAGGCATGTTGATGGATACTCACAGCCTCGCTTTAATAAAACTACTATACACTCTGTTTGTGCTTATTTAGGTATCCTGCCTATAGGACCCCCTAAGTGGTTTAAAATTGCTTGTTTGAATAAGTGTGCAACTGTTTGTTTATTTGTGAAGGTAAACATGAGCCCCCTTAATTGCTCCTTATGTGACAGTCTTACTTGATTTTTTGTTTGTCGCTTAGATTTTCCCCTTTTAAGCAATTTATGTGAGTCTAGAACCACCTTAAGTAGAGGTCCTAAAAACCTCTAGGGCCATAGGTAAGGGACAAGTAGTGCACGCATAGGATACGTACCAGATGCTTATATAATGCTTATATAATAATTTAAAATGGGAGGGTAACTAGGTAGTAAAGGAAATGATGACATGTGCGCTAATGCTATGCGTAACACCTCTATTTGAGGAAGGTTACCGAGTATTGCATAGAAGTGATCCTATAGGCTAATAAACCTAGGAGCCCTTTAATTTCCATTTTTAAGTAATCTCTATTTGTTTTTAAATTGTTTTATTTTCCTTTAAAGACTAATTCGCTTAAATTGAGTTTGTTCAGGACCCACCGTTGTGGACCTCGAGGGGTGCCTAACCCCTTCCCCTCAAGGTTATTTTGATCCCTTACCTAGTATCTGGTGATGCAAACCGGTTTATGAGTTATTTGCTTTAGGTGCCCTAACACACCTTAATCCGTTAGGTGGCGACTCTTCAAATCCCATACCCCGTCCCAAAAGGAAGGGAGTTGTCCCAAAATGTCAAAACCCGGACTCCGCGAGGAAAAAGGGGGCGTGATAGCATGGCGACTCTGCTGGGGATTTCCCTTTGGCTCTTACCATGACAAACTTGATTTTATAAATTAGTCTTAATTATGTTTTATTCTGGTAATACGTGTGCTCCCTTTCCCTTTCCCCTTTATGTGAGTTTAGTTTCCTATTCTCAAGCATTTATGATTTCCTTTGCTACAGAAACTGACTTGTTTCCTTGTTTTTATTTCTAGAACGTCATTCAATTATTAAATACTGCATTTATCATTTTTAATGAGAAAATACGTGACAACGTGCTATTTACTATTGCATAAATCATGTTCAACATCATATTCCACTCGTGCGTAATAAATCCTAGCTTGATGAGTGTTTGTGCTCTTCCTATATATCACCCTTTATATTCGGAAAGGCTTATTTGCAGTAAAATTAGTCGATCAATGGTGCAGTCGACGGTTCCGTGCCTTTCCCCCTCAATTTGTCCGCTTGAGGGTACTAGTTTAGACATCTATAGAAACCTTACTCCAATTAATTTTACATGCATCATGGTCGAACCTAGCCGGGTTAATATGTTGTCCACATAATAACCCTTTAAGACAAACCTTGTCCAAAAGTCCACCGTAGTTTCCATAATCCCAATTGACGCAACCAGGATTTGTGCATTAATTTGGAGAAATAAGGGCCAATATGCTAATCACTGATGTATAAGTAGTCGAATCTTGAGGGGGGAAGATTCTAAACTTATTTGTTTTGCATAAATGAGGCACGAAGTCCCCAGGTTCGGCATGGTCCAAATAATACCACCATTCTTACTGGATTGGTGGGGGGACCTTTTGCCAAGTGACAAGGACCATGTGAAAAGGGTCCTCGGAAACTTACCCACTTTACTGGATATCCAACCAAACAATATGTTGATCGAAGTGGCCACTATGTTCTAGGACGGAAAAAGGTCCTTGTTCCATTTTTGCAATATAGAAATGACTCCTCTCTTGGAGGAGATAGGGGGGTTCGCTGGATTACCTTGGGACAGTCCGGGTTTATTGGTTCCAGAAAATCGCACCGCTAGGGGATTCTTGAAAATTATGGGTTCGAAAAAGAACAATGATTTGGAGTGCCTGAAGGAGTCCTACATATCCTTTGACTACCTCTATGAACGATTTGGTCATAGAAAATCCTATCGTATCTTCTATGATGAATTCTCTATCACTTCCTTGGGTCATATTAACCACATGGTTTTTGTGTTCGTTATTTGCTTCCTGGGTATGATAGTATTTCCAAGCAAAGGAGACAAGATTCACATTAGACTGGCTATGGTATCCAAAAAGGGAGGGGATCAAGGGGAAAACATATACCATTGTCCCTATGGTCATAGCTGACATCTACCGAGCGTTGGACCGCTGCCAGAAGGGGTTCAAACACTTTGAGGGTTGTAATTTGCTACTACATGTTTGGTTATTAGAGCATCTCCAAAGGAGTCAATAGCGTCAAGAGTTTCCACGAAGGGCATTGAATGATCATATAGCCTTCCATCACCCTAGGAGAATGACTTACATCCTAGACAGGTTCAATGGATGTTTGAATGGATCCCAGACAGGTTCAATGGATCATGTAGCGTGGAATAGGCACAGTTTCTTAACAATTTGACTGAGGACCAGGTTCAATAGATGTTTGAATAGTTCCCTACCAGTGAGTTCATAATCAGGTCTAGGGACACTCTGCACTTGGTGTTGATCGGGTTAGGGGGAATATGCCTTTATATTCCCGCGAGTTTCTAAAATGATTCATTATAGGGCAGATTTTCAGGATGACGCCATCCCGTACAAATGTGAAGCTCAACATATGTGGCACCTAAAGATTATTGTAGAAAGGGACACCATCTAGCCAGACAGGTACCACGCAGGGCATGTACTTTTTTACCTATCATGGTTGGAAGACAGTATAGCAGTGGTACTTAAGCCGGGAGTCGGTCGGGGGAACAGGGTCATAGACGAAGTTCCTGAAGCCCAAGTGAAATACAATAAACTGAAAAGGGTTCGAGAGTCCGAGGCCGACCATCTGGAGAAACACAAGACTGATTGGGAAATTATCAATGAATAGAGGGAAAGGGCTATCAAATCTAATGAAAGGCTGGAATATTTGGACCAGGGTCTGATGGAGCTAGAGGGGAAGACGAGGAAAAGTGTCGCCGACTGCTAGAATGATGAGGGAAGCAAAGGAGGCCATCTAGCAAGGGTGTAGCTGTTGTTTGGCATGCACGACCTGGGGAACTTGATCTATAGAGCCAAGAAGATCAAGCCTGGGGAACGTCCTTCTGGGACCTAGTAGATTAGATGTACCTGCTTTTTCAAATGTAATAACGCCAAATGCCATTAGTGACTTATCTTATTTAGTGTCGTTTTAGATTCATCTACTCTTACATTAATGAAATGAGGCAGTTATTGCATTTAAGATCTCTAAATCAACTTGTTGCTAGGACTATCGCGGGTACAACGAGGCTCCCAAATTAGGACGCGAATTTACATTCCTGCAATATGTGCTTAAATACTGCGAATACTTCTATTTCAGAACCCTTACTGACTTGGATACCTTTTGTTTTTCTTTCCTTTTTGATTATTTCCATTCCCCAAGCATTACTATTTCCTATCTTGCTGAACCGACAACTATGACATGTAATGAAACACGTAACAAAAGGATATTGATTCGGAAGGAGAGGATACGATACCCGGATAGATCGTCAGAGAAGTAGAGGATTTTGATAACAAACCTAAGTCCAACTTGGACGAAACTGAGATAGTTAACTTGGGAAATTCTGAAACCGCCAAGGAGACTGCATCAGCATCCACCTGTCACCATTAGAGAAAGAGGAGTACACTCGGTTCTTGAAAGATTATGAGGACATCTTTGCATGGTCTTACAATGATAGGACCGGATGTGGCCCACAAGTTGCCCACAAATCAAATGTGTCTTCCCGTAAAGAAGAAACTCATGAATTCAAGCCTGATATGATCCTGAAGGTCAAAGAGTGGTTACTAAGCAGATCAAAGCCAAGGTCCTCAGGTTAGTTGAATATCCAATTTGGCTAGCCAACATTGTGCCAGTTCCGAAGAAGGATGGGAAAGTTAGAGTTTTTGCCAGTCCAAAGGATGATTTCCCGCTTCCAAATATACACATCTTGATCAAAAATTGTGCCAAGCATGAACTCCAATCTTTTTTGGATTGCTTCGTCTGTTACCATCAGATCTGGATGGATGAGGAGGATGCTGAGAAAATAACTTTCATCACACCGTGGGGGTGTGTACTATTACAAGATGATGTCATTTGGCCTAAAACATGCTGGGCCACCTTTATGAGGGCCATGGCTACTATTTTTCATGAGATGATACATAAAGAAATCGAGGTATATATGGATGATGTCATCATTAAATCCAAGAAGGCCACACATCACATAGCAGACTTGAGGAAATTCTTCTACAAACTGCGGAAGTACAACCTAAAGCTAAACCCCGCAAAGTGTAC
The DNA here is from genome assembly GCA_005239505.1 of Nicotiana paniculata. Taxonomy (NCBI): domain Eukaryota; kingdom Viridiplantae; phylum Streptophyta; class Magnoliopsida; order Solanales; family Solanaceae; genus Nicotiana; species Nicotiana paniculata. The sequence continues at coordinate 4,959 of MDKI01080515.1, read as the reverse complement.
ATTCGGGGTTTCTGCCGGAAAGCTATTGGGATTCATCGTCATTCACCGGGGAATAGAATTGGATCAATTGAAGGTCAAAGCCATCCAAGAGTTACCACCGACAAAGAGCAAGAAAGATATGATGAGTTTCCTGGGATGCCTTAACTACACCAGTCGTTTCATAGCACAGTCCACAGTAATATGTGAGCCGATTTTCAAGATGTTGAAGAAGGACGCTGCAACTAGTTGGACCGAGGATTGTCAAAAGGCTTTTGACAAAATCGAGGAGTACTTATCAACAACCCAGTTTTAGTCCTGCCAGAACCAGGTAAACCACTGCTACACTACCTTGCAGTGCTAGATGTAGCTTTCGGCTGCTTTCTGGGGCGGCACGACGAGACAAGGAGAAAAGAACAGGCCATCTACTACCTAAGTAAGAAGTCTACACCTTATGAAGCACGATACTCTCTGTTGGAACATACCTGTTGTGCCTTCACCTAGCTAGCTCAGAAGGTGAGGCATTACTTCTGTGCATATACAACATATCTCATATCAAGGATGGATCCTTTGAAATACATCTTCCAAAAGCCCATGCCCACTAGCAAACTGGCTAAATGGAAAATCTTGTTGAGTGAACTCGACATCGTCTATGTAACTCAGAAAGCAGTCAAGGAACATGCACTGTCAGACCACCTTTCCGAAAACCATGTGGGAGGAGAATACGAGCCTTTGAAGACGTATTTTCCCAACGAAGAGGTATCATTCGTAGGAGAAGACATTGTTGAAGCCTACGACGGTTGGAGAATGTTTTTTGATGGAGCGGCGAACTTCAAAGGAGTCGGCATTGGAGCCGTCTTGGTATCAAAAACTGGTCAACATTATCTGGTATCTGCAAAACTCAGATTCCCCTGAACCAACAACATGGAGGAATATGAAACTTGCATATTAGGGTTCAACATGGTTGTTGACATGAACATTCAGGAACTACTAATAACCGGCGATTCGGATTTGCTTGTGCACCAGGTATAAGGAGAGTGGGATACAAGAATTCCACGATATTGTCATATATGCATCATGTGCAAGAAATGAAGAAGAGGTTCAGAAAAATAGAGTTTCTGCATGTCCCCAAAATTCAAAATGAGTTTGCCGACGCATTAGGTACTTTGTCATCAATGATATAGCATCCAAACAAGAACTTCATCGATCTTATCCCTGTAAGGATCCTTGATCAGCCGGCATATTATTCTCATGTTGAAGAGGAGACAGATGGTAAGCCTTGGTTTCATGACATCGAGCAGTATTTGGAAAAGGGGGAATACTCGGAGCATGCAAACCATATTCAGAAACGCACGCTCCGGAGGTTGTCCAATCATTTCTTCCAGAGTGGAAGAACCCTATATAGAAGAATTCCTGATATGGGACTATTAAGGTGTGTCGACGCAAAGAAAGCTTCTAAGCTGAAGCTGTTCGAGCAAATACATGCCAGAACCTACGGCCCGCATATGAGCAGCTTTGTCTTGGCCAAAAAGATACTCAGGGCAAGTTATTTTTGGATGAACATGGAAACAGATTGCATCCGATATGTTCAGAAATGCTATCAATGTCAAGTGCATGCATATATGATAAAAGTGCAACCAAACGATCTTAATGCAACAAGCTCACCTTGGCCATTTGCCGCTTAGGGAATGGATGCCATTGGTCCAATCGAGCCCACCACCTCAAATGGGCATCAATTTATTTTAGTAGCTATCGACTACTTCACTAAATGGGTTGAAGCTACACCTTACAAAGTTGTACCAAGAAGGTCGTTGCGGATTTTGTTCGCGACCGAATTGTTTGTCGGTTCGGGGTTCTACAATCCGACATCACTGACAATACCTCCAATATCAACATCGATCTGATGAAAGCCATGTGTGAGAATTTCAAAATCAAGCACAAGAATTCCAGAACGTATAGACCCCAAATGAACGGAGTTTTGGAGGCTGCTAACCAAAACATCAAGAAGATACTGAGGAAAATTGTAGAAAATCACAAACAATGGTATGAGAAGCTACTATTAGACTTACTGGGATTCCGTATCACAGTCCGCACATCAACCGGGGCAACTCCATATCTTCTGGTTTATGGTACTGAGGTTGTCATTCCCGCCGAAGTGGAAATTCCTTCCTTGAGAATCATACAAGAAGCCGAGCTCACGATGCATAATGGACAAGGAGCCGCTATGAGCAGCTAGTCCTCATAGACGGAAAGAGGATTAATGAAGTGTGCCACGGCCAGCTTTATCAGAATAGAATGTCCAGAGCTTTCAACAAAAGAGTCAAACCAAGACAGTTCACTCTAGGACAGTTGGTGTTAAAAAAGATCTTTCCGTATCAAGATGAAGCCAAAGGGAAATTCTCTCCCAACTGGAAAGGTCCTTACATGGTCCACAGAGTACTGACAGGAGGAGCCTTCATACTCGCAGAAATTTGACGGAGAAATCTTGCCAAAGCCTATCAATTCAGATGCAGTCAAAATATACTATGTGTAAACTATTTATATCTCCTCATATGATGTAAATTGAACTATGCTCCACCTGATTCCTGTTTAAGAAGGAATACATAGGCAGCCTTGTAGGTTCGGTCACAATTCAATAAAATTTCTATTTTCCCCATCATTAGAAACTGGGGCTGATTCCGAAGCAAGTTCAGCCAATCGCAGCATATAGAGCAGCCAGAAATCTTGTCTAGTCAACTGGGGTAGAATTTTGAAGAGGACCCTCAAAATTCTATGGTAGAAGAAGTCGCGATGTCTCTGGTCGTGTCAGATTCACTGGTTCATCTAACCAATTTTCTAAACTATATTTTACTGTCTTTGAAAACTATGCATGCCTGCTTTTGAAATAAACTCTGCTTTAGTAAATGGTGCCCTAATAATTTGAACAGGATCTTCAGAAAGAGCGGAGCAAGTCAAGAAAGCAGATGAAGACACGAACCAACCTTCCCCCTGCAAAACTCACGATTTTTCTTGGAATGTAAGACAAAGAATATGCTCACCTTGGAATCACAACCTGCATAACAACAAAGATACCAAACTCATTCTTAGCTAAGGAATACTCTGCTATCACCTATTTTTATTCATTGCATGAGACTAAGCTTTGTTTCAATCCTGCATGAGGCTAAGCATTGCCTCCGTATTTGCATAAGGCTATGCTCTACCTTCTATTTGCATGAGACTAAGCTCTGTTTCAATCTTTGCATGAGGCTAAGGACTGCCTCCCTATCTCCATAAGGCTAAACATTGCCTTCACTTGCATAAGGCTAAGCATTACCTTCTCCTTGAATGGGACTAAGCCCTGTCCCGAACCTTTTATTAGGTTAAGCCCTGCCTCCCTATATGCATAAGGCTAAGCACTGCCTTCTCTTTGCATGGGACTAAGCCCTGTCCCAAACTTTGCAGGAGGCAAAGAATTGCCTCCACCTTGCATAAGTCTAAGCTCTGCCTTCTCTTTGCATGAGGCTAAGTTATGCCTCCCTATCTCCATAAGGCTAAACATTGCCTTCACTTGCATAAGGCTAAGAAGTGCCTTCTCCTTGCATAGGACTAAGCCATGTCTCAAACCTTGCATGAGGCTAAGCTCTGCCTCCTTATCTGCATAAAGCTAAGCACTGCCTTTTCTTTGCATGAGACTAAGCCTTGTCCTGAACTTTGCATGAGGCTAAGCATTGCCTCTACCTTGCATAAGGCTAAGCTCTGCCTTCTCTTTTCATGAGTCTAATCCATGCCTCCTTATCTACATAATGCTAAACATCGCTTTCACTTGCATAATGCTAAGCACTGTCTTCTCCTTGCATAGGACTAAGCCCTGTCCCAAACCTTGCATAAGTCTAAGCTCTGCCTTCTATTTGCGTGAGACTAAGCTCTGTCTCAACCTTTGCATGAGGCTAAGCCTTACCTCCCTATCTGTATAGGGCTAAGCATTTCCTTCTATTTGCATGGGACTAAGCATTGTCCCGAATCCCGCACGAGACAAAGCACTGTCTCTCTTGCACTATGCTTCTCTCTCGGGCTAAGCTCTACCCTCAACTTCATAGAAGACTAAGCATTGTCTTGTTCCTTCCAGCATCATGTCTTTGCACCTCATGGGCTGAAATATAGACAAATTTTCCAAAGGCGTCATAGTCTGAAGGCACCATCCTCATAGCCGGAAGACACCATGCCATGGCCTGAGGATCTATCAAACTCGCACATCATTATTCAAAGGCGTCATAGTTCATAGGCACCATTCTCATGGCCCGAGAACATCATTTCATGGCCTTCGAATCCCTTACCGCACAATTCATGGCTCGGGACATCATGGTCTAAGGACATCATCCTCAACCGTCCAACATAATTTTAATGATCTGAAGGGAATCTGCATCGTGTTTAAATTCACACAAATTTATATGTATATGCTTGCAATACATCTTCTGATTTGCAGGTGACCCGGTGAGTAACCATTATTCCAATAGAAGCAATCCTGCCCCAGTTCCCTCATACTATTTCAAATCTGACCACTCACCATGACCGTTTCACCTATTCGAAACCTTGTATCCGTCTTTGCGATGACTTCGTCGGTTTATTCTGCCAATGAATCCAGAACTACAAACGACATGATCACTGTAAAACCAGGGATATGTAGGCAGCTCGAAAGCCGGAGTACAACCTATATCTCTTAGATCGCTCTATCTGGTCAAAATTGGCCATCATATATTTACCCGACAACTCTTTCATCCTTCCCGGATAAAGAGGGGAAGCTGTTGATACCCAATTTTTCCCTATAATGTTTCCAAAATTCATATCTACTTTCAAAATAAATGCATGAGCATCAATTAGTATTTTTTTATAATTTTCTGTAATTTTAAAGGATTTTAAATTAATTTAATTGCATCACAAATGATTTTATAATAATTTTAATGCTTAATTTTTATCATTTATATTTATATTAAGCTTTAATTATTT
>ML337248.1:0-17485 GCA_005239505.1 Nicotiana paniculata | reverse complement strand
AAAAATCTTATATTCTAAGAATGTGAATATTTTTGTTGTTTTTAATTTTCTTAAATAGAACCTATTAAGAGTAAGATAAAAAATTTAAAATATTAAGATTAATATTTACATCGAAAATAGTATAGAATTTGGGTGTGGTCAAAAAATAGTTGTTCACAATAGGGATCAGTATCGGGCCTCTTCAGTCTTTAATTGATGAGAACCTACAACCAGCACTGCCTTTGCCGCAGTTTCTTCTCATCCCACAACACCATCACCTTCATATCCTTTCATGATGGCCATACCTCCATCACCAGCAACTGCTATATCACCTCCATCGACCGCAGACACCCAAGAGGAGGATGGCTCCCCCTTCCCCAGTCCACAGACCATGGGAATTTTGGTCACAACTATTCACCCCTTTCTGCAGATCCCCAGAGGCGGAGGAGCGTCTCCCTCTCGGTCTCTACAGAGTGCCATCTGCAGTCCCGGCTGGTGGAACTCGCCATCTTCCATCTGTAGTCCCAGCCGGAGGACCCACTCTCTTTCGGGGGAGTGTATGATAAACAATGACATGCACAATGCAACAATGATATGATCTTTCTTCCTTTTACTATTTCTTCTTGTCTTGTTATGACAGAATTTCTGATTTGAGTTGTTGCTTTGCCTTTGATGGCATTCAAAAGGATCAATTGTTGGCCGAGCGGGATCAAATTGATGCTCGCCTCCCCGCACAAGTTATCGAAGCCGGTGAGTTGGAGGCTCGGTTTCAGTAGAGAGAACAAGAAGTGGTGGCCCTCAGCCAAGAAGCTTCGTAGTTAAGTACACTATTTACCTCAAAAATGGAGTTAACAATTATACTTGATTTGTGGTTCTAAAAATATGTGATTTATATCAATACTAGTAGATAAGCTAGAAATACTAGGTGTAAATAAGAAGAATATGATAATCAAACCAGTGTTGTCAAGGAAAATGGGGGCCTCGAGCTCGATAGCCTCGGGGTCTCAAGGTTGGTTAGTAGAAATAAAGTATGAACAATAAATGAAGAACAATGAAGTTGAAGAATAATCTTGAGCACAGCAAATGAGAAAAGTAGAGTAGAATATTCTAAAGCAGTGAATAGTGTGTCTTACAAAATGATTGAGGTCCCCTTTATATAGGAGGGGAAACCTCTAATATGGTACATTTCTAATTATGACAAAGAATACTATTGTTACAGTTGTATAACGGCCTAGTATGGATTTGTACTTCTCTTACTAATTTTATCTGTCCTAACCACGTGTCCTTGGGAAATTCCCTTTTTTTTTACTATCATCAATTTTGCACTGCCTCGAGGTAGGCCGTGACGGGCCTTTGATTTGCTTTCTCGAAGTGCACATTCTGAGATCATACTTGAACTTCATCCCGAATCATGAGCTTGGGCTCGGAACATAATAGATACTTCAAAATCAGACTCCTCCGATTTCGTCCATATAGAGATAGTCCCCACGTTTCTTGGAATGAAATGATAAGAAACGATTTGAATTCTTGACTCTTTGATATCCCCACCATGACGTCAGTCACGTGAGGTCAGCGATTGGTGTGACTAAAAGGTTGTGCAGAGGTCATGTCTGCACAGTTCTCAAAAAACCATAAATCGATAACGGATATGGCCCCCCTTTAAGCTTCTCCAACACGCTTAGATGACCCCTATAAATACTCCAGTCCTTCACTTTTTATACTTTTACTTTCTACAACATCTTCAAATCTTTATTACTCTTCTCTGCATTCACCCTTTCTTTGTGTTCATCTCTTAACTAGTTTCTTTTTCTTATTCTGAAATGTGACAACAAATATGGCGAAAACCTCAAAGACAGTTCCCCAAAAAGACAAAGCCACTTCATCATCACGCTCATCTAAGAGAAAAATGGTAGTACCTCCTCGTATTGAGGAATGTACCCCCAGGCCTTGTGAAACATCTTCTGATTTCAAGGTCGAAAAACCTTCCTCAGTTGCGGGACGGTGTGAACCCATGTCTCGATATATTAGTCTAATAAAAGAAACTAAAAAAGTGAAGGTTGATTGCCGTTGGGGGGATGCAGTAGAAGTGGGGATCCCTTCACCTGAAGAGGACACAACCACTTACATAGTTGGTTTCCTAAGCGTATACACATACCCATTCACCTATGGTCCCGTAGAACCTTCTTTGCTATCGATAGACCCAGTGATCCTCGATTTTTGTCGACAATATCGGGTGACGCTCGGCCAAATTTATCCTTCCTTCTGGCAAATTGTTTACTTGATTAGGTACTTTTCAAACATGGTCGAGGGGATGCCTTTCACCCTCGACCATTTGATTAGACTGTACGGCCCTCGTCTCTATCGAGGTGGCTTGATAAAATTACAACGTCGATCTTCGAAGACTTTCTTCGCTAGCATCGATGAAGATAAAGACCGAGGGTGGATGAGCCGCTTCATTTGAGTCAGGACTTCCGACCTAATTCCTGCTGAGAAGATGCCATTGCCCAAGGAATGGAACATGAAGTGTAAGTGTCGACTCATTGAGCATGTTTCATTAATTACATATTTTCTCTTCCTTTCGTACTAACTCCCTTCTGATGATGCAGCTGTCAAGTGGTACCCCAGTGCGGTTAAGGACCTCTCGGGTTGGGTTCGACAACTAGCTTCCACCTCTACATATGCTGAGCGCGCCTGGAGTGACTTGGCCAAAGGCCGATGGGAGGCCAAGAACCATGGTGAGTTTTTATCATTGACGTATTTGAATCCCATAATGAAATATATGCTTAACTTTGGTGCTATGTAGGCCTTGGAGAAGGTGTTTCAATGAGGCCGCCCCCACTTGGCGAAGTAGATACCCCAAAACCTTCCAAGTATAAGAAGAGAAAGACGGAGACGCCGGCAAAGTCCCCGAAACCAAAAAAATCTAAGCTTCGAAAACTTAGGACCGACACGATGGCTTTGTCTCCCGAAGTTGCTGCAAGTCTTCGTGCTGAGGACGAAGAGGGAGATTAGATCGAGGGTGAAGGTGATACCCTCCCGTTAATTACTCGGAGGGGAAGTGATATCGATGCTTCAAAGGTTACTGCACCGAAGGTTGCTGAGGTAGTTCAATCTCGAGTTGAGGAGATTCCTGAAGGGAGCTCGGGAAAAGTCCTCAAGCCGACCGACAACCAGAGCATGCCTTGTGCTGAAAATTACTCGATAGAAGATCTTGAAGAAACCAACCCTGAAGCTCCTCAAAGGAAGGAGAAAGCCCTGATTGATCCACTCGGGGTGATCGACGTGGGTGACTCTCCACGAGGCCCATCCTTTTCTGAAGGGCAGATACGGGATGCCCAGGACATGAAGACTCCTGAAGCGGGGCATCTCATGGGGAGAATGATATCTTCGTAGAATGACTTGTCGGGATTGAAAAGGGCCCCGACCTCGGCACCTTGTTTATCTTCGAAGAGGTTGATAAGCTTCAAAAGCATGTATAATTTGTCTTTTAACAACTATGTTTGGGATTTGATTTATGCCTTTCTAACTTCCTTTCATCGTAACCAAGCTTTGATTCCCTATGATCAGGCTTTCTCCAAGTCTCGGGCTGAGCTTTCCCGATGCAAAGATGAGCTTAGGAAGCTCATGCTGGAACATGATGACCTCAAGGCCCTATATGTCAGAAAAGAGGGGGAACTTAAAGACCTTCGAGCCTGTTCAGAGAAGGCGTCCCAAGAGAGGGTCGGGTTCATTGAGCAGGTAATATAGCCTTCGTGGGCTTATTTTATGTTTACTTGCTTTTGGTGTCTAACATTGCAGCTTGATTTTTGCAGCTTAAGCAGAAGGATGATTTGGTGGGGCAGCTTCGGGAGGAGCATATAGTTAAGGATGTTGAAACCCTCGGGTTAAAGCAACGCATGGATGGTTTGGCCTCCGAGAAGGATACTCTTGGGGAAAAGCTGACCTTGGCTGAGCACCAACTTTTGAGTGCAAAAGAGGAGGGTCGTAAATATAAGAAGCTTCATGCTTAATCGGCCGATGAGCTATCCAAAGTCAAGTCCGAAGCTGATGCACTTATGTCTTCGTATCGGACTGACGTTGCTACTGCAAATGCTCGGGCTAAGAGGGTATCTACTAAAGCCCAACTCAAGATAACCATTTCCCTCGACCATGCTCTATTGGAATTTCTAAGGCAGGCTCTCCAAGAGGTGCATGCCAAAGGTTTTGGTCTTTCTGTCGAGATCAAGAAAGTGAAGGCCTTGGAAGAAAAATCGGTTGCACTGCTCACTTCCGGTGAGGATTATGCTAGTGGATTGGATATTGGTGAAGATGAAGACGAAGTCCCCGAGGGGGAAGAGGCCACCGAACTATGCTAGCTGCACTGCTTTCTTTTTCCTTCTTTTTGCGTAAGGGCTCCGTGTGGGAGCTTTGTAAATACGCTTTTGTGAACACCATTTGAATATGAAAGAATCTTTTGTTTTGTTAATTTTCGACTTGCCTTTAATTTTGAGCTTTGATGTTGTTGACGATCAGTCCGATGTTTTGAACTTAGAATATAAAACCCTTAGGTTTTGTGTTTGATGAACGATCAATAATGGTGACCACTTAGGATACGATCTTCAAGCTAAGCTTCAGCTCAGGACTTTTGAGTATGAACTAGGTAAGGTATCGATCATGGTGAGCTTTGGCCTTGAAGTTCTTTAAATATCGGCCCTTAGACTTTAAAGCATCGACACTAGGCACTTTTTGTTTGGCCCTTAGGCTCTTTTTAGGTTGGGTCAATTCGACCTCAAAATGGCTATGATTTTCCCCCTTTCTGGCTAAAGACTTGTAAAAAAAATTATGCTTTGGCATGTTTTTATATTCGTTCGACTTTTTTGACGGTTCGATTGATTGGAACCTCGATTGCAAGTCGATGTACGATGATAGTTGAATACCTCGTGAGGTTTTCTTGAAGGCTAATTTTTTCGAAGCCTTCACATTATTCAGGGATGATTTTATCGAAGCCCCTTTTGCTTATGTCGAGGGTAGACTCATTTAACTGGTTTTTCGAAGTATTTGAAGGACTTTAGTTTTATGGCGGAAGTCGGACGTCTCCGAGCCGCACTATTTTGGCCGTAGCCTTTTCATATGGTCGTATCCTTTAGTCACCGAGTGAGATGGCCTTGGCCTGAATTTCGAAGGGATATCTTTTTTAAGGTCTTATAAGTTCATGTATGCCTCATTGAGGTCTTGTAAGTTCGAGTATGACTCATTGAGGTCTTATTAGTTCGAGTAGCCGTTTTTGTCTTTTGTTTTTTAGGCCGTTTTGATCGTTGTAGGATTCTGTATCGGGGACATTTGGCCCTTGTAAAAAGATTTTTCGATAAATATATAAGGCTTTCTTTCCCTTTCAGCTCTCAAATTTTTCCTTTTGATTTATTATTTGTGTTCACAAATATTTAAATGCCTTATCATGAAATAATTTAGGTTATATTCAAAGGTTCAAAAAAACCTCGCCTTTACATTATTCTGTTTTAAGGCGTCTTGGGGGTTCGGTGTTACCGAAAATTTTTCTCCCAAAGTAAGTAATTCAGATTATAGTTTGCCAAGGGTAGCCTTTAGAACCGGTTATGAAAAAAATATTCTTTGAAGACCTAGTTTTTGTTACGGGTCTTGGACGTCTCCGAGACATGCTAATATGGTCGTAGCCTTTTAGTTCAGGAGTCGCCCAGTGGACTTGCTTTCCCGAGTTATCCGAACTTACCCAAGATAACAGTCCCCGAGTGGAGGTGGTTGTGGACTTTAAAATTCGGGGGTTGCCTAATAGGTCTTATTCCCACGAAGTCTAATGGCTTGGACCGTCCGAGTTTATTTTTGAACGATAGTCCTCGAGTGAGAGAGTGATTATTCGAACTCAGGTTATAAGCGGCCCTTGGGCTCGTTACCTTTAGGGGATCAGAAGAGGGAAATTCCTTAAGGAATGTAAGGAAGAAACTTTGAAAGATAGGATGGTTGCAAGGAAGAGACTTCTCATTATTCTTGTGCATAATAGTAACATATGTGTACATGTTTTGTGTCACGGTTCGAGCGGCCTATGTGGGCATGGTTTATTTGAACGTTTGGCCCTTACAATAAATCCTATCGATCGATACCCTTCAGCTACGAAGTTTCTTTCCTTGCTAAAGTAGATATCCAAGGGTAATGCCCCCCAGTATTCGAGGTTGATTGTAGAGGAGCCTCGGTTACTATTGATATGATATTCGACACCGATTCGTGATCGGTCGTTGTTTCTAAGTTAGCACGATCCACTATTGCCTCATTAAAAACCTTGCCGAAAAACCCTTTTGGGACAAAATCGGTTCAAGGGGAAAAGAGTAAAACGCATGCTTTCAGACCTAAAAACTTCGTACTGCTTCTTGTCGGTCACCTACAAGTGTTAGTCCGAAATCTAAATAAAAGGAAGTGAATGGGATTGCACCTTAGCATTATTATCATTTTAGGTGAGTTATATTCCAATTGCTCGGTAGTTGTTCACCGTTCATCATTCCGAGCTTGTAGGATCCTTTTCTAGTGATTTCGATGATATGATATGGTCATTCCTAGTTCGTCCCCAACTTTCCCTCATTCGGACTTTGGGGTGTTCAATGTTACCTTCCTTAGTACTAAGTCGTTGACATTGAAATACCAAAGGTTGGCCCTTCTGTTATAATATCTCTCGATCTGTTGCTTTTGGGCAGCCAACCGAACAAGGGCGGCTTCGTGCCTTCATCCAATAGCTCCAGGCTAGTATTCATGTCCTTGTCATTTGATTCCTTTGTTGCATATCAGAATCTGATACTTGGCTCTCTGACTTCAGCCGGTAATAGAGCTTTGACACTGTATACTAATGAGAATAGAGTGGCCCCGGTACTAGACTTCGAGGTCGTATGATATGCCAAAAGGACTTCGGGTAGGATTTCCTTCCATTTTCCTTTAGCGTCAGTCAACCTCTTTTCAAGATTATGGAGTATGGTTTTGTAGGTCGATTAGGCTTGTCCGTTTAAACTAGGATGGTAGGGTGTTGATAGTATCCTTCTAATCTTCGAGAAACTTGGTCACCTTACTACCGATGAATTGTTTTCCATTATCGCACACGATCTCGGCCGACATTCTGAACCGATATATGATGTGGTCCCAAATGAAATCGATGACCTCCTTCTCTCTGACCTTCTCATATGCATGGGCATCAACCCTCTTAGAAAAATAGTTAGTCATAAATAAAATAAATTGAGCCTTACTGGGTGCCCATGGAAGGGGGCCGACGATCTCCATTCCCTACTTCATGAACGACCATGGCGATAAAACCGAACGCAGAAGCTCCCCGGATTAGTGTATCATCGGAGCATGTCTTTGGCATCCATCACATTTTCGTACGAACTCCTTCGCATCCTTTTCCATGTCGATCCAATAATAACTTGCTCTAATCACCTTCCGACTCCATGAATCGGCGCCCGAATGATTTCCACAGGTGCCCTTAGGAATTTCCCTCAGAACATAATCGGTATCTCCTAATCCTAAACATATTGCTAGAGGGCCATCGAACATTCTCCTGAACAAGGTCCCATCCTCAGAAAAACAGAACCGAGTTGATTTTGTATGGAGGGACCTTGATTCTTTTGGATCCGAGGGCAATTTTCCAGTCTTCATATATTCAACGTATTCATTTCTCCAATCCCAAGTCAGGCTTGTAGAGTTTATCTCGGCATGACCTTCTTCTACTACCGATCTTATGAGTTGCACTACTGCTCCCAAGTTAAGTTCATTGTCTTCGACCGATGATCCTAAGTTAGCAAGGGCATCGGCCTCACTGTTTTGATCCCGGGGTACGCGTTGTAAGGTCCACTTCTTGAACCGATGTAATGCTACCTGCAACTTATTCAGGTATCTTTGCATTCGTTCTTCTCTGAACTCGAATGTTCCGTTAACTTGGTTTACCACAATGAGGGAGTCGCATTTAGCTTCGATCACCTCTGCCCCCAAGCTTTTGGCTAGTTCAAGACCTGCAATCATGGCCTCATATTCGGCCTCGTTGTTAGTCAATTTTATAGTCCTGATAGATTGTCTAACTACATTTCCTATTGAAAACTTTAAAATAATGCCGAGTCCGGACCCTTCCACGTTCGAGGCACCGTCCGTAAAGAGGGTCCAAATTCCCGAGGACATCCCCAAGTTTACCAACAACTCTCGTTCGGTCTCGGATATTAGGGTCGGCATAAAGTCGGCCACAAAATCTACCAAGATTTGAGATTTAATGGTTGTTCGGGGTCGATACTCAATATCGTACCCACCGATTTCAATGGCCCATTTAGCCAATCGTCCTGAGAGCTCGGGTTTGTGCATGATATTTCGCAACGGGTTAGTTGTCACAACACATATGGGGTGGCACTGAAAATAAGGTTTTAGTTTCCAAGAGGCGCTTAGCAAAGCGAGCACTAGTTTTTCTAGGTGAGGGTACCTAGTCTCGGCCTCACCTAGGGTCCTGCTAACATAGTAAATTGGAAATTGTGTACCTTGTTCTTCTCGGACCAGGACTCCACTTACCGTTATTTTCGATACTGACAGGTACACATACAATTGCTCATCTGCTTTTGGTGTATGAAGTAGCGGCGTGCTCGATAGATATCGTTTGAGTTCCTCCAGGACCCGTTGACACTCCGGGGTCCAAAATTTTTTTTTTCTTTCTGAATAGCAAGAAGAATCAGTGGCTCATATCCGAGGACCTCGAGATGAACCGTCCTAGGGTGGCTGTGCGTCCGGTTAATTTTTGTACGGCCTTCACGTTGTCCACGACCGTGATATCTTCGATGGATTTGATTTTTTTTGGGGTTAATATCGATTCCTCGGTTGCATACTATGAACCCGATGAATTTATCTGATCCGACTCCGAACGCACATTTCTTCGGGTTCAGCTTCATATTGCACTTCTTCAAAATGCTAAAAGTTTCCTGCACATGTTTTAAATGATCCTCTGCTTGCAGGAACTTAACCAAAATGTCGTCAATATAAACCTCCATTGGTTTTCCTATTTGTTCCTCAAACATTCAGTTTACTAGGCGTTGATAAGTGGAACCGGCATTTTTTAGTCCAAACAGCATCACGTTACAACCGTACATGTCGTACTTAGTAATGAAAGAGGTTTTCTCCTGATCATCCGGGTCCATCCGTATTTGATTATACCCGGAATAGGCATCGAGAGAGTTGAGGATCTTGTGGCCGGCAGTGGCATCAATCATGCGGTCGATGTTAAGCAGAGGGAAGGAGTCCTTCCGGCAGGCTTCGTTTAAATCCTTATAGTCTGCACACATTCTAAGTTTGTTCCCCTTTTTAGGGACTACCACTACGTTTGCTTACCAATCTGGGTATTTAACCTCCGGAATGGACCTTATTTTAAGGAGTTTGGATACCTCGTCCTTGATGAAAGCATGCTTCACCTCGGACTGGGGCCTCCTTTTTCTACTTGACCGGATAGAATTTCGGGTTCAGGCTTAGCTTGTAGGTGGTTATTTCCGAGGTGATCCCTGTCATGTCAAGCGAAAATCCATGTTATCTATTAGAAATTGAATGAGTTTCTTCCTAAGCTCGGGAGTTAGCCTCGTGCCCAGGTATACCTTCTGATCGGGTAGATGTTTGATCAATATGACCTGCTCCAGCTCTTCGACCATTGATATAGTAGCGTCGGAATCATTGGGGACTATAAAGGACTGGGGAACCCCATAATCATCGTCTTCGTCAGTCCCCTGCTCTTCTGGTTGGGTCGCGGCCGACGTAGGTGGTTGCTATTTTGGCTTCTTGTTTTGCTTTCGAACTTGGCTCCTTTGATGTTGCAAGTGTTGATATCGGAATTACTTCATCGACTACAAACATCTCCTTTTCGGCTGGTTGTTCTCTGTAGATCGTCTTAATCCCTCCCGGGGTCGGGAATTTTAACACTTGGTGAAGGGTCAAGGGCACTGTACTCATGTTGTGGATCCATGGCCTCCCAAACAAGGCGTTATATCTCATATCACCTTCAATCACATAAAACTTGGCCTTCTGGATGGTCCCGACGGCATTGATTGGTAGCATTATTTGCCCTTTAGTAGTTTCACATGCCATGTTGAATCCGTTCGGAACTCGGACTGCGGGTACGATTTGATCTTGTAGGCCGAGCTCTTCTACGACTCTCGACTGTATGATGTTGGTCGAGCTACCTGGATCAATTAACACACTTTTTAACTCGAGATTTATTTATAAGTACAGATATTACCAGAGCATCATTGTGAGGTTGCACGATCCCCTTTGCGTCCTCGTTGGTGAAAGACAAGGTTCCTTCCGGTATGTAATCTCGAGTCCGTTTTTCCCTTGTGATGGACAATTTGGTGCGTTTCAACATCGGTCCTGTTACGTCTCGTGTTTTCCTACATTAAAAGTTTCGTCTTCAGTTAATTGACGTAGACTGGGGGATGAGATTATCTTGAGATTGACGTATTTATGCTATTTATAACAAGCGATAAGTAAGTGTCATGAAGGATAAAGGGTACACAAATTAAAGAAAATGAGTTTCATTGAAGGTTTCCGATTTGGGGTAATATACGGGTCGAGCGATAATACCCGATATTTATGGACTAGTACCATACAAGGTACCATATGACCGTGATAGTATGATGTATAAAGTATATTAAAAATGAATAGTATTTTTAGGTAATTTGAGATAATTCTTAATTATACAGGTAATTGGTTAATTATCGGGTAACGGGACATTACCTAATTAATTAATGAATTATATAATAAGATTAACCCCCCTCCCCGAAAAAAATAACTTGGCAGCCATGCCACTTTCCAAATAATGACTCTTAGTCATTTTTGAATTAGGTGACATATTCAGTCCATATTTAGATCTTCTACATTCACTAAAGACTAAAATCATTAGAATGATAATCATTCTTACATCAAATCTCCTTTCAACCAAACCTAAGGTTAGCCATCTTTACAGAACATCTTGCAACCAAAACTTTAAAATCCAGAACGTTAGCAAGCTTCAACAGAACGTTTTCCAACCCAAAAATCTAACAACAATTATAAAATCCAGAACGTTAGCAAGATTCAACAGAACGTTTTCCAACCCAAAATCCAGCGACAATTATTGGAAGTTTATTAACGTACAATTTTTTGTGGTTCTAAAGGGGTACGTTGTAATCTTTTCCAAGAATATCATACGGATTTTTCACTACTCCGGGTATGTTAAGGTTATCCCTTCTTTTTTTTTGGCATGATCCAAATTATATAGAAGAAACGAGCAACCGCATAGTTTTCATAAATTACTCTATTCATAGAAATACTAGGGGTGTCTATATTCTTGATTCCCCATGTGAATTATTATTATCTTTTGTTCATAGGTCCTAGAAAAATACGTATTTGATAATGTTTATCCGAAAGGCATATTGATTTTTATGGCATTCCGGGAAAATTTTATTAACGTATTTCTTATGCATTTCATGCATTTATACATGTATTGACCCATGACCAGATGCCGTTATATATGCGTATATATGTATATTATATTTATATGGGATATGGAAAAAGGTTATGGCGTTATATACGAACCACCACCTGATCAGTTAGTATATGTTGATGATGTTGCCCATAGTGGCCGAGACGATATGATGGGATGCCCTCATATGCTTGATGATATTATGTACACCTATACCTATGTATGATACGACATTTATACGCACATGCATGACATTATAAATGTTTCAGAATTTACAAAGATATTCAGATTTACTTATGGATTTCTTTATTCCATGTTTCATTTATGTCTTTTACGTACTGATTTTCATGCCTTACATACTCAGTACATATTTCGTACCGACGCCCTATTTCTCGGGGCTTGCGTTTCATGCCCGCAGGTGTAGGTAGGCGAGTCAACGGTCCCCCTTTTTAGGATCCCTGATCAGCGAGAGTTAGCGTGCTCCACCTAATCCGGAGTTGCTTTTGATTTTGGTACGATATGCTTGTATATATATATATATATATGGGTGTGACATGTCTCAGTCCCGTCTTTGTACAGTTGTATTTCTATTAGAGGTGTGTAGACAGTTATGTACAGTTGGATGGTATGTGGCCTTATCGGCTTTCAATTTTGGATGTATAGTTGTCTATTGCAGCCTTGCCGGCTCGCCCACTGTATTCTGCATGTATACGTACATATGCCTTTTTGGTAGGTTTCCTTCATTTATGTTATTTTCGTAATTCAGCAAACGTCATTCAGGTTTATGTCTTAGACGCATGCTTAGGGGTGTTCGACAGGTAGGACTCAGGCACCCGTCGCGGCTCATCGGTTTGGGTCGTGACAAAAGTGGTATCGGAGCAGTTCTGTCCTAGGGTTGTCTACAGACCGTGTCTAGTAGAGTCTTGTTTATGGTGTGTCGTGCACCACACTTATAGACAAGAGGCTACATGACATATAGAATGTTATCCTCTCTTTTTATCTGTAATGACCCGGTCGGTCGTTTCGTGAGATTAGCCCCGTATTCCCCATTTTTGCTTTATCATATATTGCTTAGCATGTTTATGTTGTGTTGGGTCGGATGGTTTGGGTTCGGGGTGGTCGTGGTGAGAATTGAGACACTTAGTCTCTTAAATTAGCTTAATAGTTGAAAAAGTCAACTGGGAGTTGACTTATTGGTAAATGACCTCAGAACGCGGATTTTATGGCCCTGATAGCTTCGTTAGGTGATTTGGGACTTAAGAGTGTGTTCGGAATGAAGTTTTGATGTGCGGTGTAGAATTAGGCTTGAATTGGCGAAAGTTAGTTTTTGGCGATTTCCGGTCGACGGTGGAAAATAGGTTATCGGAGTCGGAATGGGATTCCAGAAGTTGGGGAAGGTTCTTAATGTCATTTTGGATATGTGTGCAAAATTTCAGGTCAATCGGGCGTGTTTTGATTGGTTTCGGCATCGTTGGCGAAATTTAGAAGTTTCAAAGTTCATAGGCTTGAATTTGATGTAATTTTGGTGTTTTCATGTTGTTTTTGGTGTTTCGAAGGCTCGACTAAGTTTGAATGATGTAATAGGGTGTTTTGGTAGGATTGGTTGAGGTCCCGGGGGCCTCGGGTGTATTTCGGATGCTCAAACGGGCACTTTTTGGCCTTAAGAAGTCAGTTGTTTTCTTTTTAGCAGCAGTGAATTCTTCACTGCGATCGCGTGGATTCATCCGTGATCGCGTAGAGTAAAAGAGTGGGCCAGGCATTTTGTTATAAGCGATCGCGTGGTTAGGATTGCGATCTCATAGGTTGAGCAGGTGAAGCAGTGTGATCGTGTGGGCTATGGTGCGATCGCATAGAGGTTCTGAGGCGCGTGTGTGGGATGTTCATTTGTTCTATGCGATCGCGTATAGTGGTCTGGGCTGTGCATCGCAATCGCGTTGGTTGAGTCGCGATCGCACTGAAGGGATTTTTAAGTGCTGGGCAGAAAGTTTTAAAGGCCCTATTTTCGAGATTAGCTCATTTTTTCCTCCATTGTTGAGCGAGTTGAGAGCTATTTGAGAGGGTTTGAAGAAGAAATCAAAGGGTCTCACTTGGAGGTAAGGTTTTCAACTTCATAACTCGTTTCTATATCGTTTTCTAAGTAATTAAACTGGAAAATTGTTGAAATTAAACCCAAATTTGGGGAGGTTAGGTGCATAGGATTGGAATTTTCTTTTGAGGAATTTAGTGGGCAATTGTGGTCCGATTTTAGTATTCTTGGTATGTATAGAATCGTGGGAGGTTGAGGATTCTAGTGATGTAAATTTTATCGAATTTCGATACGTGGGCTCGGGTTTGGCTAAATTTCGAGAATTGTGTTAAAATTTGTATCTTTCGATTGGGTTTTGTTTCGTTAGCATATATTGATGATGCTAATCCGATTTTGGTTTGATTCGGAGCATTTGGGAGCCAATTCGAGGTGCAAGCACATCGCGGAGTAGCTTTTAGGCTGTTTTGAGGTAAGTAACGATTGTAACTCTAAACCTGAGGGTATGACACCCCGTTATTTGATATTGTGTTGATAGATGAGGTGACACACACGCTAGGTGACGAGCGTGGGGGCATGCACCGATAGGGATTGTGACTCGGTCCGTCCCGTAGCGACTATTAAGCCGCGTATTCGATTTGAAACCTCACGACATCCTGTCTTTTAGAAGTTTATACTTGTTATGGGCTGTGATCCATGTTTGGGGCCTTGTGCCGACCTGTTTAGGCCCTCAGGGGGTAATTTTATACTATTATACCACTATCATGTTAGTAAATTGTGAACTCAGTCATTGTTTCCTAATTGTTGTTATTTTTACTGTTATCACACTGCTTTGAAAACTCTAAAAAGTATGTTGGGCTGAGTCTCGTAAGTCGAGATAAATTGCCTAAGTGGCTTGTGAGGGTGACTGAGTCAGGCCGAGAGTTGAGTATGTGAGGATAGTTATGGGACGGGTTGCACGCCGCAGCAATATATGTGTTATATATTATATGTGGGTCGGGTTGCACGCCACAGTAATATAGATTACATACATATGGATTGGGCTGCACGCCGTAACAATATAGATAATATACATATGGATCGGGCTGCACGTCGCAGCAATATATATGTTATATATGGAGCGGGATGCACGCCGCATCAATATACATATTGGATCGGGTTGCACGCCGCAGCAGATATAGAGCTTGGGCTGAAGGAGCCCCTCCAGGAGTTTGTATACCCGCAGTGAGCGCAATCGACTATTATATGGATCGGGCTGCACGCCGCAACAGTATAAATATATATATATATATATATATATAGTGGAGCGGGCTGCCTGCCTCAGCAATTGTGTGTGTTCATGGTACTTACTGAGTACGAGTGTTAAGTGAGAGCATGAGATACTGATAGTGGAGTCACGAGTGACTGAGAGGCTTGCTCGGGAGGCTTTATTGTGAGTGATATTGTCCCTGCGGGGCTTATATTTCATGAAAATATTGTTTTCACTCTTCTTTACACTGAGCCCCTCCTAATAAATGTTGGACAAATGTTTTCATACAATATTTTTAAATGGAAACCGGAGTTTTATGAAATATTCGGAATTGTAGATTCCTGATTTGATTTGTTCATTTCCACTATTATTCACTATATGGATTTACATGAGTTAAATTGCTCGTCACTACACTCAAGCTTTTAGTTACATTGATTACTTACCGAGTTGGCGTACTCACGTTACTCCATGCACCTCTATGTGCAGATCNTCCAGGTTTTGGGGAAGTGTGTATTTGTTTTATCTCTTTCTGATATTTTTAAAATTTTGGGAAATTATGGGATATATTGATAATCTGAAATGGTTGGCTAGCCTAGTTCCATGATAGACGCCATCACGACCGGCTTAGGATTTGGGGTCGTGACATTATCTTAGATCGTGCGATATAAGAATTCATGTTCCTAATGATATCTTATATTTTCAGCGATGCCTCCAAAGACTACAGTCGCCCAGAAGGGGAAGTCCGTGGCTGGTGAGACTACTAGTGGAGTGCCACGAGTTGCCAGGGCTCGGGGAGAGTCTCATAGTGAGATTCTATCTCAGATTTCACATACCCCGCCCTTTCCAGAAGAGTTCCGAGAGGCACCAGCTCCAGCGCCCGCCCCTGTACGTTCAGCCCCTCAGCCAGATGCACCGGGTCAGGAGATGAGAGATGTTATTCAGCTATTACCTGATTAGTAGCCGCACATGCTCGGCGTTAGGAAGTAGGAATTGGTCATGCAGATAGGTCCGTCAGTGCGAGGATTCATGACTTCATTAATTTAGACCCTCCAGTATTCAATGGAGCAGATCCAAACAAGGACCCTTAGGTATTTATTGATAGAATGCAAAGGACGTTAAGGGTAATGAAGGCCACTGCGACCAAGTCAGTTGATCTAGCTTCCTATAGCCTCCGAGATATTGCGGTTAATTGGTACGAGTCTTGGGAATTGTCCAGAGGTGAGGTTTCCCCTACAGCAGTATGGCAGGAGTTTACAAAAGCTTTTCTTCGTCATTATCTACCACCAGAGCTTAGACGGGCCAGAGTTGATAGGTTCTTGAACCTTCGGCAGGGTAACATGAGTATTCGGGAGTACAGTCTTCAGTTTGATTATTTGGCTAGGTATGCTCCCACTATTTTATCTAAGATGGAGGATCGGGTTCACCGGTTCGTCATGAGATTAGACTCACACTTGCTTAACGATTGTATGTCGGTCTCACTTCAGCCGGACATGGATATTTCTCGTATTCAGGCATACGCTCAGGGTGTAGAGGAGCATAAGCAGAAGCAGAGGATGGATCGTGAGCATGATAGGGCCCAGAATAAGAGAGCGAGGTCTTTGGGTCCTTCTGGTGAGTTTCGAGGTGGTAAGAGGCAACAGTACCTGAGGTATCCATCCCAGCCATCGGCTAGCGCACCCCCTCAATTTGGCGGTAAGAAATTTGATCGTTCCACATATTCAGGGTCTGGTCAGAATTTTAGGGCATCGGGTTCTTAGTATAGGGGTGAGTTAAGTCAGATGAGGCCACCCTTTCCATGATGTGCTCAGTGTGGTAAGCAGCATGTCGGGCAGTGCCGTATGGGACTGGGTGTTTTTTATACTTATGGTTATCCGGGCCACGTTATGAGGGATTGTCCGACGAGGGGTGATGTAAGCATAGCTCAGCCAGCAGAATTTTTAGTTGGTTCGTCATCATCAGTACGCCCCCCTGGGCAAGGTTCACAAGCACCAGTGAGTCGCGGTAGAGGCAGAGGCAGAGCATCTAGCTCGAGCAGTCCTCAGAACCGCATTTATGCATTGGCAGGACGACATGATCAGGATTCATCGCCTGATGTTGTTACAGGTATCTTATCAGTCTCCTCATATGATGTATATGCACTGATTGACTCAGGTTCCACCTTATCATATGTTACTCTGTTGGTTGCTAGTAAGTTTGGAATAAAACCTGAATTAGTTCAACCTTTTGAGGTGTTTACACTTGTAGGGGACTCAGTGATAGCTAAGCAAGTATATAGAGATTGTATAATAGTAGTTCATGGTCGATATACCGTAACGGACCTAATCGAGTTAGATATGGTAGAATTTGATGTTATAATGGGTATGGATTGGATGGATTCTTGTCATGCCAACGTTGATTGTAGATCAAAGATAGTACGATTTCAATTTCCATGGGACCCTGTATTGGAGTGGAAAGGTAATACGGCGTCGCCGAGAGGAAGATTTATTTCCTATCTTAAGGAAAGGAAGATGATCAAAAAGGGTTGTATTTATCACTTAGTTCGGGTTCAGGATATGGAAGTAGAGTCACCAACCATTCAGTCAATCCATGTGGTTAATGAGTTTCCCGATGTTTTTCCTGATGAACTTATGGGTCTCCCGCCAGAGCGAGAAATTGAGTTTTCTATTGACCAACTACCAGATACTCACGCAATATCTATTCCTCCCTATAGAATGGCCCCCACAGAGTTGAAAGAGTTAAAGGAACAACTAAAGGACTTGCTTGA
>ML337247.1:0-34062 GCA_005239505.1 Nicotiana paniculata | reverse complement strand
AAGGAAGTTCAAAGACTGACAGGGAGAATAACAGCTTTGGGTAGGTTTATTTCTAGATCTTCTAAAAAAAGTTTTAAATTATTCTCAGTTCTAAAAAAGCAGAATCAGTTTGAATGGACTGAAGAGTGTCGGGAAGCCCTCAAGAACCTGGAGATTTATCTATCGCAACCACCACTGCTTTCAAAGCCAAAAGAAGGGGAAAGATTGTACATCTACCTGGCTGTCACAGATTTTCCTTTAAGTGCAGTATTGGTAAGAGAAGAAAAATGTAAACAATCACCAATCTATTATGTAAGTAAAACTTTGCTAGATGCTGACACTAAATATCCACATCTGGAAAAGTTAGCCTTAACTTTAATAATGGCATCTAGAAACTTACGACCCTATTTTCAATGTCACTCAATCACTGTTGTGACCTCATATCCTTTAAGAAATATTCTGCATAAACAAGAAGATTAGCCAAGTGGGCCATAGAATTAAGTGAGCATGAGATAATCTATCAGCCTAGAACTGCGATTAAGTCTCAAATACTAGCTGATTTTGTTGCTGACTTTAGTAATAGCATTGTGTCTGAAGTAGAAAAATATTTACAACTCTTTAACGGTGTTAATCCAGGCCTATGGACCTTGTTCACCGATGGTTCTTCAAATATAAAAGGCGCCGGCTTAGACATAGTCTTGATATCACCCACGGGTGAAAAGACACGGCAAGCTATAAAGTGTTGTCCTATCACTAACAATGAAGCAGAGTACGAAGCTGTTATTGTCGGGATTGAACTTGCACGGGAGCTCTCAATCGAGCAAATTATGATCAACCGCGAATCCCAACTGGTAGTAAATCAGATACAGGGGACTTACATCGCTCGAGAGACTAGAATGCAACAGTATCTTGAAAAAGCACGAGAGCTCGTGAGACAATTCAAAACATGGAAGGTAATGCAAATACCTAGAGAGGAAAATGCAGAAGCAGATGCATTAGCTAACCTCGCAGCAGTCACGGAAGTAACGAACAAAGACAATACAATTGTCGTTCAACTATTTCATTCAATAATAGACCAGGACAGGAATGAGGTAACTTTCAACAACCTAACCTGGGACTGGAGAAACGAAATTCTTAATTTTTTGCAGAATGGCACAGTACCTGAAGACAGGAAAACGGCTCAAGCGCTATGCCGCAAAGCTGCATACTGCCTTATTCGCAACTTACTTTATCGGAAGNGAAGGACACTGTGGAAATCACTCAGGGGTGAGATCCTTAGTGAAAACACTAATCAGAGCTGGATACTATTGGCCTAAGAAGGAAGAGGAAGTCGAGAATTTCGTATCCAAATGTGACAAGTGCCAAAGGTTTGCCAATAACGTGCATCGACTAGCGGAATTATTACATCCAATAATATCCCCATGGCCTTTCATGAAATGGGTTAGGGACATAGTAGGACCGCTTCCCACAGCTAAAGGACAGGTACGGTTTTTACTCGTACTAACCGACTATTTTACAAAATGGGTAGAGGCAGAAGCGTTCAAACAAGTGCGAGAAAAGGAAGTTAAAATATTCTTATGGCGAAATGTAATATGTTGATTTGGAATACCGAAGAAGATCGTGTGTGATAATGGCCCACAATTCATAGGCTCGCAAATCACAAAATTCTTCGAAAGTTGGCAAATCAAGCGAATCACCTCAACGCCGTACCACCCCGTGGCTAATGGTCAAGCTGATTCAACGAATAAGGTTATCATCAACAATCTAAAAAAGCGACTGGATAAAGCTAAAGGAAACTGGGCTGATGAGTTACCAGCGGTACTATGGGTATACAGAACAACTTCAAAAATAGCCACGGGAGAAACTCCGTTCGCACTTGTTTATGGCTCAGAAGCCTTAATACTAGTGGAGATTGGCGAACCAAGCATAAGGTTCTCAACAGCAATGGAAGGTGAAAATGACGATGAATTAAGGACCAACCTGGACCTGCTCGAACCACGGATCGAAGCAGCATTAATACGGATGGCAGCTTAAAAACAAATCATAGAGCGTTATTACAACCGTAAAGCTCATCTCAGGTACTTTAAAATTGGGGACTTCATCCTCAAAAAAATCTTTCAATCAGTAAAAGAAGTAGGTGCAGGAAAGCTAAATCCAAACTGGGAAGGACCTTACAAAATCCGAGGCATAGCTGGGAAAGGCGCCTATGAGTTGGAAGCTATGGACGTCAGAGTTCTACCAACAAGTTGGAACGCCATCCATCTGAAGAAGTGTTACTTCTAAAAATAAAAGAATACCCACCATCAGGTATCACACGTTCGATTTTATTTTGAACATTTAAAAATTTTACTAACTTTTTTAGATGATAGGCATAAAGCTAAACTATCACCAGATGATGATATTAGACCTTCAAAGACACGAGGAAATAACACAATTCCCGGTCTAGGGTTACACTTTCTGATGGACATTTTAAAAAGGGTTATGCAGTCATCATCTAAAAAACTATATATCTTCGAGTCCGGAATATTTTTCCTTTTCAGGAAAAGGACCACAAGGAAGGAATAATCAAGTGCTCAATATTTCATTTTTCAAAGCTCAAACACTTGAGGGACTATACAGTATGGAAGGCTAATACGAAGCAAAGAAGACTATCAAAAAGTCAAACGCTCGAGCCTAAAGACCCATCTACCCAATGAGACAAGTGACACGAGCAGAATCGAAAGAAATCAAAAGAGACATCCAAATACAAAGCCTAATGCAAAAAACATAAACCTTCGAACATATTCAGGTTGAAAGGAAAAATGTTAATCACGAGAAAGAAATGTACATCTTTTCAAAATTGTTGTAACAAAAACAGTTAGGGGTAAAATATCATCATCGATATACTCACTCAAAAAACTGTTCTCGAATAAAACAATTATGGATGAAAGATCTAAATCCTTGTATACATTCAAAAAACTGTTATCAAATAAAAACAGTTACGAATAAGAGAACATTTCCCTCGTACTTATTAGAAAACTGTTTCCAAAACAGTTGCGGGTAAAAACCCCAATCTTTATAAAAACTTTTACTAGTAAAAAATAGTTATTTCCTTGTATTAATATCGAAAAACTGTTACCTATGAAAAACAGTTACGAAATACAAGAGTATATCAAATCTGTTAAACAAAAACAGTTGCAAACATGAGTTTTAGACGATAACCAAACACATGTAAAATGTCATGGAAGTTCAAACAAAAAACTTTCCTTGGAAACATTCTTAAACATGTGTAAAATTCCTATCACTCTATTGCATTATCATGAAGTTGAGACGTCTTCTTCATGTCAATTATAAAGGGCCCTCTTCCATAAACTATGCTTATTACAAAAAGGCACATATTTAATATGACACTGTGCCTATTATAAAGGTACGAGTAGTCTAAAGCATTCCACATGCAAAACTCGAAGGTAAAACTAAAACCTCGAAAAATAAAGCATGCAAAAGACTTAAAGAGTGAAACAGAAACTCAACAAAAGTCGAACTAACATTTATATATTAAAAACGGCTAAAACTAAGTATTAACTTATACTTAGCCGTATAAGATTTTTATATTTACATTGTGGTGCCCCTAAGTTGTCATTTGGGGACTTAAAGGAAATCCAAATTTACCCCCGATGGAACTGGGTTTAACCACCTATTGATACAAGGAAAAAGAAAAAAGGGATAAACCAACTAGATTTTTCAAGAGAGGGGTTGAATTCGGAGGCAGAAGGAGCGGGAGCAACTGAGGATGAAGAGGCATGAGCGGCTGGAATCTCACCATCAGGTAAAGAGAGGTTATGACCCTGTTGAGCCTTCTCCATGGCTTCCTTAGTTTTGGCTATTTCAGCACTAAGGTCAAAAACCTCTTGACTCATTTCCATCAATGTGTCAAGGCGAGAATTCATATACGCCCAGCTCACATCGACAGCAGCCACCTCTTCCAAATCTTCATAATCTTGTGCCCACACTTGAAGCTCAGCCCTCAACCCGTCCTTGTCCACCTCCGCAGCTTCATGAGAAGCCCTTAATGGAACAATCGACTCCTCTAAAGGTTGAACTTTGTCTAAAGACATTCGAAGATCTTCTTGAGTACGAGTGAGTGATTGCACGATAGCTCGCCTGAGTATTCTTCCTTCTGCCCCAGAAAGTTCTTCAAGTCTCTAATCTCCTCTGAGGCACGGGACAGCTGCTCCGCGAACGAAGACTCCAGAACACTCTTATCTTTGTCAGCTTGATTGCAAGAAGCCCGCTCCAATGCTAGTTCTGCTGCCATAAGTCCCATCTGTCGCTTCAAGGTACTCATTTCCTCTTCTAAAGCGTCCATGTCAATCCTTAGGCTATCATATTGTGCTTTCCAATTATCAACTTTTGCTCNCATTGGCCCATATAAGAGCACCATGGCTAGCTAGCTTTGCTTTCTCAGCGGGACCTATCAAAGGCTTGAGCCACACTTCAGGCTCACCCGTCTTCTTGAAAAGGTTTCCCTCAGCTGGAACCTCTATTACCACCTGCCGCATCTCTCTGCTGGAAGACCCTACTTCCCTAACGGAAGGCATGGAAGCATGCAGAGATGGAATAGCAACATAAACATAAGGTTGAGGAGCTAGAGAAGCCACAGGCAAAGAAGCAGGCACGAAAAGTTGAAGAGTTGAAGAAGTTACAGGCAAAGTAGCAGCAAAAGTTTAGATAGCCAAAGGAATAGATGAAACAGCTTCTCTCAAAGAAGCAGGAAAGACAGCAGCCAAAGGGATGTCGTCAGGAGTAAGATATACCACCATGAATAGGGGAATGTGAAACATCATCAAAGACAAGGGGATCAATCACAGACATGGGAGGCAAGGTTGAGGTAGTAGGCTCATCATCTAAGACCATTCACCTTCTCCGTGGCCTGTGCGCTAAAGCACCCTCTTCCTCTTCCTCTTCCTATATGGAACGAGACTCACTAATCTTCCTCTTCGAGGAATATGAACCAACAATAATTTCCTGGGCTTGAGCCAAGGACATCTTCGGGATAGAGGAAGCAGACACCCCACGAGCAGAGAATCCTATTAAAAAAGGAAAAAAGTTAAACGACAAAAAAAAAAGACTCGAGTAAGGAAAGAAGCAAGAACAAAATCTTCACTTACCGTGGGTCTTTACTTGCCAACCATACCTCCCAGCGAGGTACTTCCAAGATCTTTCTTCTAAAGAAGCAACAAATAACAGTTTTTCTACCCAATCACGAATACCGGAGACATTCTCAACATTATTCATGATTGCTGAGAAAAGGAAAATAAGCAGGTACGGTGTTAAATAAAACATCTCAAGTCAAAACAAGAAAAAGTAAATGAAAGCTAAAGCATACTCACGTACGCGATTGCACTTCTCAGGGAAGGGAATATTTTCTTCACCCACTAAACCAGCAATGGGAACAACAACATACCGGAGGTACCAACCCCTATCCTTATCGTCTCCAGTGGTTACCAATACTCTTTTGCTTCTAGCAGTCAGAGTAAAAACCCCGTCACGAAATAAGGTAGGATAGTAGAGGTGAATAATATGCTTGANCCACACAAGCGGGCCAACTTGTCCTAAGCAGATATTGAAAAAATGGCAAAACTCAATTATAACTGGGTCAATGGGGGGTCTAAACCCTAAAGTGAAAGGATACGTATAAACAAAAGAATATCCTATCTTGTAAGACGTTATTGTTTATTACTATTCGGAATATAGACAGGAAATTTAGATTTCCAAAAGCATTCCCTACGAACAAGGGGAATCTAACCCTCAGTTATAAGGGCTGGATATCTTTCTACACTATCAAGAGAAGAAGATTGATCTACAAGAACTTGACTATCCCTAGCAAAAACAAACTTAGCAGGGAAAATTTCATCGACTCCAGGTTCACGAAGGCGTTCTCCTCTACCTCTAGACAAAGACCGAGAAACCCTAAATCTCGGAGAAACTGGAGATCTGGTGGAAGGAGAAGGAACTATATGAGAAGAATAAGAGCCCCTCGAAGGAGCGGATCCTAGACTTCTAAGTCTACCACCCCTCCGACTCCTAGTCAGAGCAGAAGAAGGCGCTAAACTTTTAATATCTATTACTCTTTGAGGTTGGTTTGAAGAAGACATGTTTACAAAGGCAAAGAAGAAAGTTCTTTACAAAAGACAAAGTTAGAAAAGTGTTTCGTGGAAGCAAAGAAAAGAAAACATGATTTTATACTTGAAGACAACCATCAAACATGAAGAAAAAGGAAAATAATGATGAAAAATCATAATTGAAGATATCACTTCAGGACTGTCACAACCGCAAAAAGCCCTAAAAGGTGCTGAGTAAATGCAGTACCAATCCGAAAAGGACACGTGGTATGAAAATTAAATGGAAGTGACAAATGACGCCTATGATGCAGAGAAGGATACAATGATTCAAGGAAAAGCGGCGGCAAAATATTCCCGCCATAAATGAATATCCACTTACCAAATATTAATCGTTAAATATATGGTAAGTGGGGGTACAAAGAGGCACGGTTCAGTAAACCCACGAACTTATCAGCCACGGAAAACTCAACTTGATCAAAATGGGAGAGAGGCACGGTCAGAATGAATCTAGACAAAGCTACGAGCAGATTCAGGGACCCATAATTGATTACTCGAACGTTATGCAACTGAACCCCAATTACCGTTATTCTTTGTAACGCCTCATTAATGTCATAATTAGTCATTAATGAGTAATCATAGCAAGAACCGTACGTTATAAGAATCTCCTATATAAGGAAGGGGAATACAACTTGTAAAGGCATCTGATTCTCGAATACAATCAACATCGATCTTTTATTTCTGCAATAGTGTTTATTATTAATTTTTTCCATTATCTTGATTAGCAGTAAATCGTATTCATATTAAAAATAATCTTTAGTTAAAGGGTATAATTCTTTGGTTAAACATAAGTGTTAGTCCCCGAGCTGGGTGTCCTTAGCCTATAAAATCGAGAATTTCTTTTTTAAGGTCTTATGGTCTCGAGATTTGATAATTCGATCATATCATTTTTTGGACGGCAGTCCCCGAGTATAGGGTAAGTTGTTTAAACTTCGGTTGTGATCGGCCCTTAAGCCAGTTTCTACAATGAATCATAAGTATGAAATTGTAAAGCATAAATTTTTCTAAGGCATGGAACATCTGATAAGAAAAATACTTCTTTCAATAGATTATACATGCGTACATGTTTTTCTATTAGGGCTCGATTAACCTACATGGACACGGTTCATGTCCTTTACAAGATTTAATTATCAAAACCCTGTTGACACGAAGTATTTTCCTTGTAATCGTCTGAGGTGATGCCCCCCAGTATTCGAGGTTGATTGTAAAGAAGCCTCAGATACTGTTGAATTACTCTAAGTTAGCACGAACAATGGTTGCCTTGTTAAAAACCTCGCCGGAAAAACCCATTTGGGATAAAAACCGATCTAAGGGAAAAAGAGTGCAACGCATGCTTTCAGTTCTAAGGACTTCGTGTTTGGATAAAACCTCGATATCTTCGATCGATCACCTGCAACAAGTTAGTATAAAATATAAACAAAAATGAAGAAAGTCATACCTCATCAATAATATCGTCTGAGGAGTGATATGTTCCAATTATTTGGTAACTGCTCGTCAATAATATCCTTTTTCGACGATATCGAGGACCTAATATGGTCCCTCCCAATCTGGGCCAAGTTTTCCTTCGTTTGGATCTCGAGTATTGAGGGTGGTTTTTCTCAGAATTAAGTCCCCGATTCTGAAGTGTCGAAGATTGGTTCTTCGGTTGTAGTATCTTTCGATCTGGTGATTCTGTGCGGCCATTCGAACGAGTGCGGCTTCCCATTTTTCATATAGCAATTCGAGTCCTGTATTCATAGCCTCATGATTAGAATCTTCTGTTGCATGTCGAAACTTGATGCTAGATTCCCCGACTTCGACCAAGATCAGAGCTTCGACGCCATATGCTAAAGAGAATGGCGTTGCCCCCGTACTGGATTTTGACATTTTTCGATAGTCCTAGAGGACCTCGGGAAATATTTCTCTCCATTTTCCCTTAGCGGCATTCAATCTTTTCTTTCGATTTTGAATTCTGGCCTTGTTCGTTGATTCGGCCTGAACGGTCCCACTAGGATGATACGGCGTTGACAAGATCATTTTTATTTTGTGGTCTTCGAGAAACGTTGTTACTTTTCTGCCGATGAATTGCTTTCCATTGTCGCATACGATCTCGGCAGGCATCCTGAACCGGCATATAACGTGGTCTTAAATGAAGTCTATAACTTCTTTTTCTCTGACTTTCTCGAAGGCCCGTGCTTCAACCCACTTAGAAAACTAATCAGTCATAAATAAAATAAATTTAGCCTTACCTGGTGCCGATGGTAGAAGGCCGAGGATATCCATTCCCCATTTCATGAACGGCCGTGGGGATATGACTGAATGGAGTTGTTCTCCGGGTTGGTGGATCATCGGCGCATATCTTTTGCATTTGTCGCACTTTCGAACGATTTCCTTAGTATCCTTATCCATATTAGCCCAATAGTATCCTGCTCTGATGATGACTTGTTTCGATTATCTGCTCTATATGCTCAATTTGGTCATGTCTGTTTAAATTATAAGTGTATCACTCAGTTCTTTTCTCTCAATCTTTTTCCACTCTCTTTCACTTGTTACCTCGGCTCTTTTGAGTTCTAATTCTTAGTCGGCTGAAAGCCAAGGATACTTAGGTTCTATCCTTTGACCTCCTAGTGTGAGCACTGCTCGGGGTCCAATTGAGACCCTTGTGAACTCTGACGCAGTAGGATTTGGTCCTTAGTTATTCCTTAAATGTCCTCTATTAACCTCCCTAGTGTGAGCACTGCCCTGGGTTCTTGAAGCCCTTGGGAACTCTGACACACTGGGGTCCTGGTTCCTTCCTAATTGCTCAACTCTGCCTTTTTAGCTACTGGTTGAATCAATTGGTTTCTGGATGCTTTATGTAAATGAAGATATGATTTCTGGGCTGTTGTAAACTATGTGGAATTGGGGATGAAGGCCTGGCCTGGCCGGATATATTTTTAGGGCTGCCTTAGGCTCACTATAGCTATTCTGTAATTCTGCAATTTACTTCATTCATTGGGCTTGTACTAATGTTGGAATAACAATTGGGGTGTTAGTAAAATTGGGAAAATGGGGTTTATTTTAACACTTGTGTTGAAATGGGTAGAAATCCTGCCTATAAGTGTTTTACTTTGCTCAAGTATGTGTTGTTGTTGTGTGTGTTAGATGACCTGCCTATAGGTGTTTACTTTGCTCAAATATGTTCTGCTACTGTATGTGTTAGATAACCTGCCTATAGGTGTTTAATTTGTCTAACATATTCTGTTTCTACATGTTAGATATCATGCCTATAGGAAATTAAATGACCAATGTCTCAATGTGCGCTATAGAATTCTATTAATTCACGTGCTACCTAATCTACAATTTAAAAATCATGCCTATAGGATCTAAAATCAGTCTTAATTATCGATTATAGACATCATGCCTATAGGGTTTGAAATCAGTCTTAACCATTGATTATCCTGCTCGCTTCCTTTAAGTGCTAATGTTGAACTCTCAACACTGGTGTCATTGCCACTATTAAAAAGCATGCCTATAGGATCCAACTAAGAAATTCTGAATATTCTCCTGTAGTTACCATCACCAATTACTGCATAAATCACCTAGATATCATGCCTATAGGTTTAACCTCTTATAATCTATAATCGGTAGGCAACTGCGTAGTCACTTAGAAATCATATTTAAAAATATGGTACCTCGCGCATGGAACTGTCTGCATATTAAAATCCAGAATCATATAGAGATCATGTCTAAAGGATTTAATGACTTTAACTTGTCAAAAATCTGCAACTGTCAAACGCCAATTTGTTTGCGTGCATTTGTTGTCTAAGTGCGGAAGCTAACTTGAGCCCTTATTTGCTTTTACATGAAAGTCCAACTTGTTTTGTATGTCGTCTAGTTTTATCATTTTTGAACAACCTAAGTTAAGTCTAGAACCACCCAGATAGAGGTCCAAACGCTTCCTGGACTATAGGTATGAGACAGGTAGCGCACGCATAAGGTATGACTTAGAATCAATTAGGGCGCTTTAGGTAAACAACTTAAAGAGAGTAATCAAATAGCAGGAGATGATATTTTGTGCTCTTTGAATAATACGAGTAACACCCTACCTTGAGGGAGTTACAAAGTATTATTTATGTTGCACGGGGTGTTCCTTTAGGCTAAAAAACTTAGGACCCCCACCTTGCCTTCAAATCAATTATTTTATTTATTTGCCCAATTTCATATTTCCTCTTTATTTGGACTAATTCATATAATTCGATTTCGGCCGGGACCCACAGTTATGGACCTCGAGGAGTGCCTAACACCTTTTCCTCAAGGTAATCTGAGCCCTTACCAGATCTTTGGTGACGCAGTTTGGTTAAACCAAAGTTAGTTGCAAATAGGTGCCCTAACGCACCTCAAACCCGTTAGGTGGGGACTCTCTATTTTAACCCATCTTCCTTAAAAGAGTTGTCACGTGTAGAAACCCTATTTTACGAGAAGAAAGGGCGCGACAGGCGTTGGTAAGTAGCACCAGTATTTTTTAGCCCAAACGACATTGCATTATAACAATAGGTGTCATACTTAGTGATGAATGAAGTCTTTTCGTGATCCTCCGGGTTCATTTGAATTTGATTGTACTCGGAGTAGGCGTCGATAAAACTAAGGATCTCGTGGCCGGCCTTAGCATCGATCATGCGATCAATATTCGGCAGAGGAAAGAGTTTTTGGGGAATGCTTTGTTTAAATCTTTATAGTCTACGCACATTCTGAGTTTGTTCCCCTTTTTAGGGACTACGACTACATTGGCTAACCATTCGGGGTACTTTAATTCCTGAATGGATCTATTTTGAGAAGTTTGGTTACCTCGTCCTTGATGAATGCATGCTATACCATGGACTGGGGCCTTCTCTTTTTCTTTACCGGTCTAAACTTCGGGTCTAGGCTAATTCGATGTGTTGTGATCTCCCGTGGTATCCCTGTCATATCTAAGTGGGACCAAGCAAAACAATCCATATTATCGATAAGAAATTCAATAAGCTTTTCCCTGAGCTTGGGGGTTAGCCCCGTACCTAGGTATACATTTCGCTCCGACAGGTACTCAATCAGTATGACTTGTCCAGCTCTTCGACTGTCGATTTGGTGGCGTCGGAATCCTCGGGGATTATGAAGGATCAAGGGATCCAGTAATTGTCGTCCTCGTCTGTTCCCTGTTTCTTCGACTGAGTCGAGGCTAGTGGCTATGGTTGCTATTTAGCTTCCTGTTTTCTTTTGGTCTCTAATCCCTTTGTTGACGAAAGTGCCGATACATGTATAACCTCATCGACCGCGAACATTTCTTTTGCAGTATGTTGTTCCCCATATACCATTTTTACTCCATCCGACGTTGGGAATTTCAGCATTTGGTGAAGGAATGAAGGGACTGCCCTCATATTGTGAATCCACGGTCTTCCGAGCAGGGCGTTGTATATCATGTCACCCTCGATTACATGGAATTTGGTTTCTTGAATAGTTCCAGCCACATTTATTGGTAAGATGATCTCACCCTTTGTTGTTTCACTTGCCATGTTGAAACCATTGAGAACCCGAGCTGCGGGTACAATCTGGTCTTGCAAACCGAGCTGCTCCACGACCCTTGATCGAATGATATTGGTCGAGCTCCCTGGATCAATTAAAACACGTTTAACCTGAATTTTATTCATAAGGATAGAAATTACCAAAGCATCATTGTGTGGTTGTGAGATCCCTTCTGCCTCTTCATCGTTGAATGATAAAGTGCCTTCTGGCACATAGTCCCGAGTTTGTTTTTCCCTGGTGATTGATACTTTAGTGCGTTTGAACACAAGCCCTTATGGAATATAGACCCCACCAACGATCATGTGAATCATGTGTTGTGGTTCTTCCTGCTCATTTTCCTGTTTGCGTCCCTGTCTCTGAAATGATTTTTAGCTCGATCGCTCAAGAACTCTCGAAGGTGACCCTTGTTGAATAGACGGGCTACCTCCTCCCGTAGTTGTCTGTAGTCTTCGATTTTGTGACCATGTGTACCATGTTATTTGCATATTTTATTGGGATTTCTTTGGGACAGATCAGTTTGTAGGGGTCTGGGCCATTTAGTGTCTTTGATTCTCCCAATGACTGACACAATACCTGATGCAACGATGCTGAAGTTGTATTCCGATAGTCGTGGTGCCTCTATGGGATCGACATGTTTATCGAAACAACTTTTGCTCATGATTCCTCGAACTCTGTCCTCGATCATTCCTTCGATCAATCCGGATGGGATTGCGTCCTGGGCCGTTGTTTCTACGATTTGCGTTGTATTGTTGATATCGGTCTCTGTTCGACCGAGGTTCTCTATCGATATCCCTCTGATTTCTGTCGACGGGCCTGCTCGAATAAACAGAACAGGAAGGGGTGCCCAATTGATCATCCTCGACCCTGATCTTTGACTGGTACCTATTATGTACATCGGCCCAGGTTACCACCGGATATTCAATTAAATTTTGCTTTAGTTGACGTGATGTCACCGAACTTCGTTCGTTCAAACCTTGCGTAAAGGCTTGAACAGCCCAATCGGCTGTGACTGGTGGTAGTTCCATGTGTTCCATCTGGAATCATGATACGAACTCCCTCAACATTTCGTTGTCTTTTTGTTTCACCTTGAAGAAGTCCGACTTCCTAATTGCAACCTTTATCTCTCCGGCATGCACCTTTACGAAAGAGTCTGCTAGCATAGTGAATGAATCAATGGAATTAAGTGGCAGATTGTGATACCATATCATTGCCCCCTTCGATAGAGTTTCTCCAAATTTCTTCAGCAGAACAGATTCGATCTCATCATCTTCTAAATCATTTCCTTTTATAGCGCATGTATAGGAGGTGACATGCTCATTTGGATCGGTGGTTCCATTGTACTTGGGTATTTCCAACATGCGGAATTTCTTCGGGATGGGCTTCGGAGCCGCACTTGAGGGAAACGGCTTCTGCACAAATTTCTTCGAGTCCATACCTTTTAAAATCGACGGTGCCCCCAATATTTGATCGACTCGGGAGTTGTATGTCTCTACTTTCTTATCATTTGCCTCGATTTTCTCTTCTCACGATTCAATCCGTTTAGTGAGTTCCTCGAGCATTTTCATAATGGTGGGGCCAGTCCGCGATTCATTGGCGTTTGACCTTTCTGGCACTTGCTCTATCCTGTGGACGACTTCTGGTTCGACCCCACTCGGCGTTTGATGCTGATTTTGTAGTTGTGCTATAGCGGCTTGCTGATCTTGTAATATTTCGAATATCAATTGGATGTTGACTCCACCATCTCCTCCGCCCTGCGTACCTCGACCACCAGATAGACCTTCCCTGCGTACCCTACCTTCGGGATCAGCGCCCAAATTTGCATTTGGGGCGGCTATATTATCGTTTTTCCTGTGAAATCCGAGGTCGTTGTCACCATGTGTGGGTGATGTTTGTGAATTTGACATATTTTATCCTGAAAACAAAAACACTTACAAGAAAAAAGCATAAAGTAATGTGTCTTATCGGAATCAGTATTAAGCAATCACTATTATCCTTGGCCCCACGGTGGGCGCCAAACTGTTTACCCTTAAAATTGGATAACAATTAAACTTATATTGTGGTTTTAAGGATATGTGATTTCACTCAACACCAATTGATAAATATGAAGATAAATGACAGAATTGAATTATAAGTAAAGCAAACCAGTGTTCAAACAGAACTCAGCCCTTGAGTCGAAGTACTTTCGATATGATTGGTGCAAGAACAGTTAGAAAATAGAACGAGTTGATGAACAATAATGTAAGCGAGAAAGAGAGAATTATATTGCTTTGATATTTGTCAATAATGATGATGTTACAAATGATTAGAACTCCTCTTTATATAGTAGAGGAATTCCATTTATGGTATAACTCTAACTACAGAAGAAAATCCCATGATTTAGCTAATTAACCGTTTCTGATTTGATCCGTTCCGAGATTCACGCCATGATCCTCGACCAATCACGGAGATCTTGCCTTTTTATTATTGTGTTATCTCCGACCTTACTCTATGTCCGTTTATTTTGTCTCCGATTGCTACTAGCCTTGATCTTGACAGGTGCACCAACTCCGTACTTGGTACCTTATCCTCGTGTTTTAAACTGTTCCTTCACGAAACTGCCCTTCGATGCAACCTCCCAGCCTCGATCCAATAGTAAAATCGGGGCCGTATACAATGTTAAACCAAATGACTCCTTAGTGCTTTTTTTTTTTTTTGGATTTATTCTCTTTTCTCTTATTATTTTCATCTTATTTTCCTGCACTGTCGTTTTGGTACAATGATACGATAAATAGAGATATCTCATTGAATGAAATCATTCATGAAATTAACTATCCACTTTTTGTATGGGATAATTAATCCTACTATTTTATCATAAAATTTATTCCGAAATAATTTATAATCAAATATAAAATAAATACAATCCAAATGACCCCTCAGGCTGTAAGCTTATCCGTTTTTTATTTGTTTGAGAATAATTAACATCCTACTTTTTTCGTTCCATTATTTGGCTACTTTGCTAGAGTATCTTTTTTTCCAATGAGCTGACTGGACACTTTAATTTGGACACTTTCAATACTATATTAGGTTATAGTTAATGTATTGCCACGTGGCAAACTTATATCCAAGTGTACATATTTTATTGGAAGTTCCCCTTCCTTACAAACTAAGAAATCTTCATTTGTCACATAACGGTTTTCCTACCTTTTTTCTCTTATAAATAAACTCTCACACGAATAATGATTATGGTGGGCTCATACTGGTCGGATTGATTTTACGTGACAATTCAATAAGAAATTATCAGTTTATCGCTCTTAGCCTGGTCAGAAATTATTTATATTATAATTGATAAAATATATATAAATTTTTTATAATATTTATATATATATTTCGACTATTATTATGAGAGTGATTATAAAATATTATTTTCTCCTTTTTTTAATACAGTATGAAAGATTGTTTTGTTCTTTGGTTTAGAAAAGACCCTCCTAAATTATCATGATTGTCTTGAAAAAACTGCATTACGCTTTTGTGATGGAAAATATTTACACTCAGTGTTAACATTAAGTCAAAAAATTTCTTACATATCACAAACTAAAATGAAATCCATATTATTTATCACGACTAAGTAATGAAAGTGTATGTATAAAATACGTATTGTACATATATCGATAGATGTATTGTAAATAAATAGTGTTGATAAACTTTTTTCGTAATATTATTTGAGAGCATGATGGAGACATCAGATGATTCCAACTTTTGGCAGACCAAGCAAAAAAGAAGTAAAAGACCCCACTTATTTATTTATTTGTTTATTTTAAAAGAAACCCTCACATAATTCCTACTTTATATGGTCTAAATCATTGAGCTTGGACCCCATGTCTTCACCTTTTGATTTGCTTAGTCTTTTTTTTTTTTCCGGTTTTTCGCCCGGTGTCCGGTACTCGTATTGGAATCCGATAATATCCGGGGAAGCGCTCCCTACCAACAATTTTTCCTTACCCAGGGCTCGAACCCGAGACCTCTGGTTAAGGAAAGACTAGTCTCATCCACTTCACCACATCGTTTGGTGGTTAATTTGCTTAGTCACTTTGTCTGCTTCAGTAATTTTCATCTCAATAGAATAACACGCGGGAAAAATTATACATTATAAATTAAATTTTGGCACTCCCGTAACTATAATAATCGAAGTAGCAAACTAAATAATGTCATGCACTAATAATAAAATTGCCATCAATGAAATTGATTCGGATACATATTTCCTAGTTGCATATAATTATGAAAAGCTACAAATACTGGTGATTGAGATTAATTAATAATTTATTAGTCGTTAGTAAGAACTTAAACTGGGACCTTACAAAGTTTAGTTTGTACAAGTCGTTTAAAAGAAAAAGAAAAAATAGTTGTTTAAAAAACTATAATCTAATTTCGTTTTAAGTAGGTTGGGCCGCGGGTCCAGAGCGGGCCAATTCAGTGAATGATTGGGCTTGATGGCGGCTTACGGTAAAAATAGCACGGGCTAGTCAGTTTCGGATTGATCATTCAAAAATAATCAGCATTTGTCAATTCATTGAAAAATAGTCATTATTTTGCTGCAACAGAGACCGGTCCAGCATGATATACTGGAGTTCGGTGCACCTGTGTATGAACTTCCAGCATATTATGTTGGAACTCCAACACGCGGAAAGTTCCAGCATAATATACTGGAGATTCGAGCACCTGTGTATGAACTTCCAGCATATTATACTGGACCGATATACTTTGTTGGACCTCCAGTATATTATGCTGGAGTTCCAGTATACTTATGCTCGAACCCCATTATATTATGCTGGAGTTTCAGTATACTTATGCTGGAACTCCAGTATAATATGAGGGAGTTCCAATATACTTATGCTGGAACTCCAATATAATATACAGGGGTATTTTTTGGATTTTGAACAATGTTTTCTTTCAGATTTATTTTTACATGAAAAGTGGCTAAATTTCAATTACTTTTGAAAGTGTGGCTATTTTTTAATGACCACTTGTAAATCTCGCTATTTTTGAATTTCTTCCTGGCTTAGGAGGTAAAAATTGCGTGGGTTAACCACTTTTTAACGTAGTTTTTACTTTTTATCCAGCATTTTTAATGCTGAGCAAAAATAGCCACTAGTCTATTAAAATTAATATGAAAATACGGTGTTACCCTTTCTTCTATCTATTTTCCTTCCCAAACCCTCTATTAAAATTTCAAAAACCTTTCTCCCGATTAAAATTTTCCAAACTCCTCTCGTTACTTCTCTTCCCCATGCAATAAGTTCTTCCCCAACTTATTTGAAAATATCAAAGTTAGTCCTTAATTCCTAATTAGAAGTGCATAATCTCAATAATTAAGGATACTTGGTCCTGAAGTTAGAGTTGGAAGTTCAAAAATTAAGGACATGTTGTCCTTAACTTAGAGTTACAAGCACAAATTAAGGACAGATAGTCCTGAACTTAGAGTTCCAAATTCAAAAAATAAGGACACGTAGTCCTGAACTTAGAGTTATAAGTTCAAAAGTTAAGGAAAGGTAGTCATAAACTTAGAGTTACAAGCTCAAAAACTAAGGACAGGTAGTCCTTAACTTAAACTTACAAGCTCATAAATTAAGAACAACTAGTCCTGAACTTACAGTAACAAGCTCATAATTTATGGACACTTGGTTTTGAACTTAGAGTTGGAAGTTCAAAAATTAAGGACACTTCGTCCTTAACTTAGAGTTACAAGCGTAGAAATTAAGGACATATAGTCCTTAACTTAGAGTTACAAGCACATAAATTAAGAACATTTAATCCTGAACTTCGAGTTCCAAGTTCAAAAGTCAAGGACACGCAGTCCTGAATTTAGAGTTGCAAGTTCAAAAGTTAAGGAAACTTAGACTTACAACCTCATAAATTAAGGACAGCTAGTCCTGAACTTACAGTAACAAACTCATAAGTTAAGGACACTTGGTCCTGAATTTAGAGATGGAAGTTCACAAAGTCCTTAATTTGAGCGAAGTTTGAGCGAAGTTCTCTGCAATCCCAAAAAACACATAAATAAGCAGAGAGCGTAGGTTTCAGCGAATTATAGCATAAGGGATTTTCGTCCGGGCGGGTAAAAATTTATTAAAAAGTGATTAATGATTAAAGATATTTTACTGGCTAACTATGCATTTCCCTGCTTAGGAGCCAGGATATCTGGGCTCCATCTGCTCTCTCTCTCTTTTGCTTTTTTTAAGTGCAAAAAAGTTATTTATTTATTTATTTATTCTCCAAAGAACTCCATTTAACTAATTATTTACATATCAAACTGTTTGGTGGATTAGTGGGAAACATCCTCCCTTTTGCAGCCGCATCAATATCAATTTTAGAATTTACACTTTGCACCCCAACAAATCATATTCTAACAATTATGACCGATGTTATGTTTTAGTGCTATGATATAATGAAGCACGAAAATATCTTCCTCAAACGCTGATACATGAATGATCTTTAATTTTTTTTAATCGACTAGTATTTATGTTTAAATTTTAACGATATTTAGTAAAAAATTATAAATTTTACTCCCCATTCTACGAATTTCATTCTCTTTGGGAGTTGGGACATAGTATAATAAATGGGCAAAGCATAAACAAAATCCATATAATGAATAGCTTAGATGAAACAATAAAAATACAACAGAAAGGACAAAATTATTCTCTTATTTGGTCCTAATATAATAGTATTAAAGTGTTTAACTATCATTCTGTCTACATCTAAGTGCAAACTTTAAGTTTCTAAGAGAGCTTTTCAGGAAGAGATAAGGATTGTATCAACTAACTAAGACTTAGTTCGTTTATTAAATCCACATCGTAGACTTTTAAACTTTTTTTATTGTACTAATTAAATTTCCAACCCATGCAACAAAATGCTTTATTTCTTTTCAACTCCATATGCTTTTGCTATTTTTCTTCTAGCGTTTGGGCACCATTGATGATTTGTTGACACGTTGGTACTGATTCTTTGTGTTTCTAGAAAAATGCTGATTAATTTAAAATATTATAATTGCAGTATAACTGATTGAAGTGTCACATATAAGTGATGTTCTATTGATTCTATGGCTAGTGGATAATATGCACACGGTATATCACACGGTGTTATTAGAGTATTTTGAGTCAGATGCCACTTTCCTTTTCATATATTCCTCCCTTTTTCCCTCTGCATTTTTTTTTTAAGTATATTATATTCTCTCCGTTTCAATATAAATGACACACACAAAAATTATGACCCCATAAAATTTTTGTCTCTTTAAATTTTTACGATCGTATTTTGTTTTTAAAAAAAAAAAGATTTAAATTTTATGCCGAATCAAATTACATCATCTACAATAAAAGAGGTGGAGTAATTAGACGACATGTTCATTGATATGATTATCGGCAATCTGCACCTGAGCTGAAGTTAACATTTAAGATTGAGTCAGGCCAGGCTCTTAGGCCTAAGGTTTATCCAATGGCAAAAGACCGGTAAATATCTATTCTTTCTATTCATTAGACTTGTAGGTATAGTGGAAACGAAGTTGATATATTGAGATATGGACTATATTATGAATCTTTGTGTAGACCGTACAAGGTCCAAGATTTGACAGAGGCGAAATATTTGGATTTTATAGGTTCGGGATTATAATAATTTTAAAATTAAATTTAAAATGAATAATTTATATATATTTATTGAATTTTTTAATATAAATACATGATTTATACAAAAACTATAAGATTTGACCGAATCCGCGACCAACACTGCGGTTCCGCCCCTGCTGGGGAGATGCAAAGACTAAGGTATTTCCCAGTTACAAGTAGAACTGCAACCCTTGCTGTAAGATATTTATATTTGTAGCTCAAGAACTAACATTTGTTTCCTCAAATTTTTCTTGTTTAGGATGACCAAAATTGCTACCTAAAAATTCTTGTGTCTATTTTTATGTTGAAACAATAGCTGAAAACTCTTCATCCCTCAAAAATCTCTGTTGTCTTGCAATGAAATACTAAACAATTTCCTTGAACTCTTCACTGAACATCTCATACTCCTGATATGAAACTGTTTTTATATTGTCAGTGCGTGTAACATTAAAGCATCCTACTGTAGCCGACAGGATTAATTCTTTTCTAGGTTTTATATCATAGTCGGACAAACTAATGAAATTTTTCGAATGGTCACTCAACTATCTAAAATTATCTATCAAAGTCATTTTTCTTCTGTTTGTAACAACAAAGTCACATAACTATGCTAATAGCACTTAGAAGGTCACTCAACTAGATTTCTCAAAATTTTAATCGCTAAATACCTATTTTACCCTCTAAATTATCAACTTTTATCTTCTTTTTATTTTTTTTTAGCTTTTTAATATAATATTTTTTCTCTTTTTAATTTATACTATAGACTTACCTAAGAATAAATTTTATTTATACATTAAAAAAATATAAAATAGTATTTAAGCATATACAATGTTGGAATAATAATATATTGAGCATAGTAGAAAGTTAATTAGAACAATATGTTCGTAATAATAATAATTTTGATATTAACAAAAAACTCAACAAATTATTTACACTATTGAAAATGAAAGGAAATAAAAATTTCAAAAATATATATTTCATGCACGTACTATAGAAAATCATTATTTAAAATAAAGGTATTTTTGTAATAGACAATCATATTATTGAATATTATGCTTAATTATATTATTATTTCAATATTATATATGTTAGAAATATATATATATATATATTTTTTTTTTAAATAAAATATTTTTGTTCTATAGGTCAGTCCATAATGTTGATTAAAAGGAGAAAAAATATAATATTAAAAAAGCAACAAAAAAAAAAATAGAAGATAAAAGTTAGTAATTTAAAGGGTAAAATAGGTATTTGGCAATCAAAAGTTTGATAAATCCGGTTGAGTAACTTTCTGAGTGTTGTAGGCATAATTAAGTGATTTGCTGTTATAGACGAAAGAAAAATGACTTTGGTAGATAATTTCGGAAAGTTCAGTGACCATATAAGTAATGAACTCTTATGCATCGTACATGTTTGCTTGTACTCATTGTACAAATCGATTTTAATGTTGTTTGTGGAATTAGAAGATGAATGTCCTGATTTCAAGAGCAGAATGACGACGATCACATTTCCAAGAATGAAGACAAATCAAGGACTAACAAGGGTGACACCAAGTCCCCTGAAATACTTTATTGAAAACTTGGAGGTGAGCGATAGTTGAGTGGAAAATCTTGAGATTATAACAAAAAATATGCAAAATTCATTGTTCTATACAGAAATAAAAAGGAGATCGAGGATGAATAATAAATTGCGAATTTAGTAAATCAAATGAATTATGATAATATTCAAATCATGGATCAGTTCCTAGAC
Organism: Nicotiana paniculata; assembly: GCA_005239505.1. Taxonomy (NCBI): domain Eukaryota; kingdom Viridiplantae; phylum Streptophyta; class Magnoliopsida; order Solanales; family Solanaceae; genus Nicotiana; species Nicotiana paniculata. The sequence continues at coordinate 13,031 of ML337247.1, read as the reverse complement.
TCAACAGTTCCAGTTGTGAAACTTTTTGCTTTATGCTTGGACGACTTTTTCAGTTGTGTTTAGAATAATGCTAGTGCTTTTGGTATGTAACAGTATCCTATTCCAATTCCAAATTTCCAGTTATTCCGTTGTCTCTGTGTAGTTGGGCAGAGCAACTCAATTATTCTTGGTTCTAATCAGACACATAAGTGGGGCTTTTGCATCCGTATTTATTTTTTGTGCCACGTTTTAACTTATACTTGTTTTGTAAAAAAAATTATATCCGTACCTGCTTTTGCGCATAACTTCAGCATGCGGGGCTGAAGTTCTCCAGTTATAAAAACAAAAACTTCAGCATACGGGGCTTAAGGTTCCCCAGTTACACTAGGGAACTTCAGCTCTAGAGCTGAAGTTTTGTCTTTGTAACTGGGGAACTTCAGCATACGGGGCTGAAATTCCCTAGTCTAGAGCTGAAGTTTTGTCTTTGTAACTGGAGAACTTCAGCATACGGGGCTGAAGTTTCCCAGTTATAAAGACAAAAACTTCAGCATACTGGGTTTAAGTTCCCCAGTTTACAAAGACAAAACTTCAGCTCTTCTAGAGCTGAAGTTTTGTCTTTGTAATTGTCTTTATAACTTGGGAAAGTTTTGTCTTTGTAACTGGGGAACTTCAGCCCCGTATGCTGAAATTGTCTTTATAACTGGCGAACTTCAGCTTAACTGGTGAACTTCAGCTCAGTGAGGAAAAAGGAGCTGAAGTTATTAAAAAGTGGGTACAAGTTAAACGTTTTTAAAAAAGCGGGTATAAGCTAAATGGGGGCGATCAAATAGGGTCTTCCGTGCAATTTTTACCACATAAGTGATCGACCCCTAATGTTCGTTTTATAGAATTAAAAACACAACAAAGTGTGGAAGTCCAATATGGATTAACTAAACTTAAAAGCTAGTGTAACTTTTGTACACTCAGACTGAACACTAAAGGGACGAGTTAATTGGTTTTGTGGCTCTTTACAATTCTTCTTTTAATTTAGAAAATAACATATTAAGTACGGTGACCAGGGGCGGATACAACATAGAGTTATCAGGTTCAATTGAACCCAACACTTTTGATAAGAGGCGGAGCCATTATTTAAATTATTGGTTATGAATTTGTAACTAAAAGCTCGTTTGTTACTCGGTTCACAATTAAATATTTGTACATATTTAATAGATTTTCTAATACAAATATCTAAGCAAAAATCTACTGGGTTTGTCTGAACCGATAGATAACATAAATTTATATTAATAGGTATGAACTCATCTAGAATATATTAAAAACAAGAAATCCTTTAGTTAAAGTCAGATTACTATTTTACCCTTCTCTTAAAAATTCCCTTTTTAAAAAACAAACTCTGATTAACTCCATGACTGAACTGAACAGACGCCTTCTCTTTCAAATATTAATAATCATAATCTCAACAGTTGCACCCGTTGATTTGTTGTCTTTACAAAAGCAGAATCTTCTGCAATTTTCTCACAGTATTTCCTCTTCTCTACTAAAGCCACAGGTGTGGATTCCGAACCGTCCTTCACCAAATTCTTATGTTTTCAATAAGTATTCTCCTATTTATAATTTTTCCACAATCTCCTTGCTTCACATATATTCGCATCCATTATAATTTCTATCATATATTTTTCTCGATAAATCATAGCCAATATTTATCTCTCGTGAATTCTGTCATACCCCTTTTTCAACCCCGAAAAGATGTGTTATTGTGGATTGCGGGTTAAAGGGTTTTTTCAATTAAAGTGACAAATTTGAGTAGGGATTATTTTATTTACAGAGTCGCCACTTGGAATTAATTTTTTCGGTGTTCCAAGTCACCATTTATTTGAATCCCTAGTCAAAGGAAGATTTAACTCTTTTATTATTGGTCTGCAAAAGACAAAGTCCGAGTAAGAAATTCTGTTGACCGGGGAGAAGGTGTAAGGAATTCCCCGAGTCCCATGGTTCTCGCACGGTCGCTTTATTGACTTAATCTTGGCTTGAATTAATTTTTTTTAAAAACTGTGTTTCATTTGATTTTCATGTTTTGCCTATGTCCACTTTTATTGGTGATGGTTTCATTAATCTCAAACTAGGACGAGTATCCCCGACCCTAGCTTACACTAACTAAGACGAGTATCCCCAACCTTAGCTCGTGTGTCGCACCTATAAGTAGAGCCTACTTGAAGTTAATTAAATTCAACTTTTATTTATTTTGAAAGAAATAAAACAAGATATGCCCTCACGACTTTGCCATTTTTTTTACTTCTTTATTCTGAAGCGAGTATTCCCGACATCGGTTAAGACGAAAGTAATTATTTTTTGTTTAAAAAAAATATTTATAAATAAATAATTTTATTGAATTTATTTAATGGCAAAAAAAAAAGTTGACCAATATTTGAAGAAATAATAATTTTTCGCGTCATGTTTGAAACTCGACTAGACTATTACCATTGTTATCCTAAAAAAGAATTTACTAACTTACGAAAGGAAACTACGTTACGAATTTAATCAAAGAAAATCACTTTTTTTTTATATTTGTAGATTGATGGTTGATTTTCTAACTTAAGAAAATTATTTACAAATTCAAAATGAGTGATGTATGGCTAATTGAAACAACTTGGCAATAATCATGATTACTAATTTAAAAGATGAGGTTAGTGCGGGAAAATTATTAACTTACATTGATTAAAACTAAAAAAAAAAAAAAATTGGACTTGTGGGGGTATTAAAATGAGGCAGCAGCCAATCATTGGGCTTATGGAGTGAACGGGCTCATGTCCAACCAAATCCAAGAAGGCCCATGCTCTTAGTACTTCAAATCTGCAGATGTGGCCTTTTGGAGCCACATTACAAATCTAATCCTATTTTTGCCATTTTTACAATACATAGCCAACTATTTACAAAAGTAAGTTTGTGGAGAATAACTTTCTATTTACAACTTGCCTATTTTTTACTAAAATAAACCTTTTCAAGAAATAACCAAGATTTATTGAGACTCTAATCAATGAGAAAAAAAAAACTAGCTTAGAAACAACGGAACAAGCATGACTACATGGATCCAAAGTTTAATACATACTTTATGCAAGTTACTGAGGGCAAAACAACATTATATCTAGAACTTTAGCATAAGGCTAAAGATGCTTAACATAATTTGATTAATTAACATATAGTAATAACATTATCCAACATTTAGGAGCACGTAAAATGAATTACAATAAGACAAATGAAACTACTAATATTCCCAGCATCATTATCTTTCATTCCAACTCAATTTTAGGAGTGTACATGGTCTGAAAATTACCTGAACAGCAGAAAGAAGAAAAATTCAGCAAATAAACTCTTTCCAGAATTGAGCAGAACAACAGTAATATGAGCAGCAACACAACAGAAGACAGTAACAACCAAACGGACTTTCGAACTCAAGAAAATGAACCAGAATACCCAGCAAAACAGTTGAAACTAGCCACTAGTAACCCCAGAAACTGCATACAACACCCCTTTATTTCTTACAAGTTTTTCACTCTAAGAAACACTCACCGATCTCAGAATTTTCAGCTTGCTATTGGATATGTTTAGCTGCTGATTTTACTCTCAAAGTTTGTGTTTTTTAGTTTGTAAAAAGTTCAGCAATTGTGCAGTAGATTGTGTGTTCAAGCCACTCTCCCAGATCCCATAGTGTGGAAAGACCTCCTATTTATATAGGAGAAAAAAGATTTTTGGTGCAGATTTGTTTGGCCAAAAATCTGTCCAAAATGATAGATTTTTGACAAAAAATCTGTCCAAAATAAGATTTTTAAACAGTTTTTCCTCACCAAAATGGACAGAATTTTGGAGTATTGCACTCCAAAACAGTCACCGAACAGTAAAAGCAACCAAACAAAGGTCCTACACTCAAGTAACTTCTACTACCCTCACAAACTAATATCAAACTAAACTACTGCTTCAAACTAGAAGGTGCCAAATCAGATAACTATACTTGAACCTTTAAACTAACAAAGAAACTAATGATTGCAAACAAACAAACATATAGTTAAGGCCATAGACAATACTGGAGATAATGAACATGAAATTGGAACTTAACGAACAAGGCAATGCAGGATACATGTTGATAATGAAACAATTATCAAGTTGACTGAAACACAAAATCAAAAATGAGAAAATGACCTAACGATCACTTAACAGATTTAAAAATGGGGCACAACACCAAAAATTAATCGCGAAACCAGAAAATCAGTGAGCTTCGCCAATTACAAATAGTTAATCGGATTTGACAAGTGATTAACAAAACTGATTTACTAAACAAAACGTAATGACTGAGCGAACCACTAACTAATATGTGATTCGAAAAGTATGCAATAACGACTAATCATCGATGATTGTCAATGAAGCTAACACGAACTAACAATCACGGATTAACAATTAATTGCAAACTTGAAGTAAACTAAACCTAAACACAAATAGGGAAAGAACATAGGTTATAAAACCAACAACCAAACATAAGACGGCTAATCACAGAATTTCAACACGAATAAACAAACAATACGAATAAAAAATACAAATAAACAAACAACATAATTTTATTTAATTAAAAAAAAGGAACTTAAACTAAACTAAAAATCTAAAAATCAATCAACAAAGAATAAACTAAAACAGATGAACAAGGGATTAGGATTTTACCTAAATGCCCGGGCTTCAAAACACTAGTGCAAACAAACTCAATGGCGAATCGACCTCCACGCCTCTCTTTCTCGACGAAAAACGCCGAATAATACAAACTCTGGCTAACAAGTTGAGTCCGGCATTTTGTCAGAGAGAGAGAGAGACTAAGGGTCATGTCTATGCTGGACGGAGGCTTGGCGGCGGCAGTGAGAAGGCAGCGGAGTGGCGGCAGTGTTGGTGGTGTTATTTTTTGGGGGGTTTGAATGTTTTGAGGCTTGGAATGGAGAAAAGGAGAGTGGGAGGAGGCCGTTGGTGTAAAAATTTTGGAGTTTGGAGTGGTGAGCAGCGGTTAGGGTTTCGGTTATGCTTAGATTTAAGGAGATTGAGAGGGGTTATGGGGATTTGGGGTTCGGATTCATGGAGAGGAGGTTGAGATGAGTGAGGGGTGAAATTTTGGTGGTGTTTGGAGCACCACCGGCGGCGGCGCACGGTGGTGACAGTGGAGGGGAGGGGGCGGCCTTGAGAGAGGGTGAGAGAGAGAAGAGAGAAGGGGAGGGTGTTAGGGTCTGGAGAAATAGGAAAGAAAATCTGATTTTTTTTAGCTTTTATATTTTAGTAGGGATAAATTTTGACCATTAGATTAAGAGAGATTTGATGGCTGAGATTGGATCTGTGATTTAATGAGCAAAACGACGTAGTTTTAAGACAAAACTACGTAGTTTTGAGCTCTTTCTTGGCCAACCACTTAATGGACTGGGTATGGACGAATCGGGCTCAAGTTTTGGGCCAATTTGGCTCAATTTTAATATAAGAATACAATAGCCAAATTCCTTAACCCCCTAATCATCTTATTTAATCCTAAAAAATTATACTAGTAGAAAGAAAATCTTTTTGGGATATATGCTTTAAAGATGCCAACTAATGTACACAAGTAAACGTAAAAAAATACTTTTTTAGTATTTTTAATAAAGAATTGCAAAAATAAAAAGTGCACAAACAACTAAAATCATCGAAATACTAGTATTTCTAGGGGAGTTAAAAGCATGCAAAAATTAGGTATTCACAGCTGCCCCTCTTTGCTCGAGAACATGAAGAGTTTTCGTGCAAAGAAAAGTGAATCCATGGCTAATTTTTGCTCACATATCACTACAATGAAGCATTTCGAAAAAGATGACCGAACCTTGCTTCCGAGGTTGGCTACATATCCTTGGCTACAAAGGAATCAGGTCAGTGTAGTTCTGGGAAAAAATTTGATAGCTGGGACTATCAGACACTGGAGTTAAGACTGTTGTTGCTGTTGCTGTTGTTGTTACTATTGCTTGATTATTGCATCAAAAGAAGAAGAGAACTACATTTTCCTGCAAGCTAAGAGTTACAAAATTCCTATCTATGTGTCTTCTGGAGTCAAATCTTGATTTTTGACTTGCTCGCTTGTGTCGACCTTAGATTGGATCTTGATGCTCTTTGAAGAAAAGATTATGATTCAATCTCGATTGCTTGCTTTCTGGATCAGAATTTGAGAAGATGAATCTTAAGAAGCTGGTTTGCTGACACATTGTCAATTCTAACTCCAACCATCTTGTGGTCGAAAGACTTCTTTCTTCTAATGAGACACTGAAACCTCAAGATTTTAACCGTCACGTGTGCTCTACGGCGGGGCCTGAAAATCCATTAAAGACGAACAAAACGAACAAAATTTTTCTACCCCAGTTTGAACTAGGAAAAATTTGTGAGTTATCAGAGAAAATTATAAACTATATAATTTATTGAAAGGCACACAGAAGCAGTAGAATAAACTAGCTAAAAGAGATAAAATTTTGTAACGAGGGATTGTCTACACTACGTTACCAAGTGGATTGACAACCAGGGGTTGGAACCCTGTATTACTGAAAAGAAATGTAACCAGGGGTGGGAACCATGTACTACTGGAAAGAAAACGTAACCAGGGGTTGGCACCCTGTATTACTGGAGAGGAATGTAACCAGGGGTCGGTGCCCTGTATTACTGGAAATGGATGTAACCAGGGGTTGGTCCCCTATATTACTGGAAAAGAGTGTAACTAGGGGTTAGTACCCTGTATTACCAGGAAAGAAATGTAACCAGGGGTTGGTACCCTATGTTACTGATAAAGCATTGAATTCCTATAGGCGAAATGGTTCTTCCTGGGTGAAGCTATGTAAAATGACCTGAGCGAAGAGTGCTTCTACTCGGAACTGCGAGCTGGATCCCCCTAGGTAAAATGGTTCTACCTGGGTTAAGCTACGTAAAACAACCTGAGCGAAGAGTGCTTCTACTCGGAACTGCGAGCTGGATCCCCCTAGGTAAAATGGTTCTACCTGGGTTAAGCTACGTAAAACAACCTGAGCGAAGAGTGCTTCTACTCGGAACTACGAGCTGGATCCCCCTAGGTAAAATGGTTCTACCTGGGTTAAGCTATGTAAAACACCCTGAGAAGAGTACTTCTACTCGGGACTACGAGCTGGATCCCCCTAGGTGAAACGGTTCTATCTGGGTTAAGCTATGTAAAACACCCTGAACGAAGAGTACTTCTACTCGGGACTTTGAGCTGGATCCCCCCTGGGTGAAATGGTTCTACCTGAGTTAAACTACTAAACTAGGAGGTATGAATAGTAGCGATGCATGCCAAAAATAAAAGAAAAATAGAGGTTTTAAGGAGCTTATGTTCGGTGACATTCGTCCTTTAAGAATCGCCATTCTGCACTGCTTTGTTCCTGCTTCAAACAAAGAAAAATTTATGAGTTTTCAAAGTGGTGGTTGGTTTGTGGCCTTGATGCCCTATTGTTGTTTGACTTCACGGCCTCTCCGCAGCTAAAGAACTGATTCTATTAGTATGTTACCAAGATGCTCAGCTGATCTGTATCATTTTCTGGAGACCTTGGCTTTCCAATATTGCCCCCAATTGTTTCATACCCAGACGTCCTTGGTATTGCGACCTTTGTCTCCGAGGCAATGCAGTTTTCTTTAAAAATCAAACTCAGTTGTCTTGCACCTAGTACCGGTTTGTGTATGCAGTGCTTATCAACCTTTCTCATGAAGAGGTCTTGCTTAGGCAACCTTTTTAGTCTCTTTGAGACACTTTGTTCGCCTTGTCAAATGAGATCACAGACGGGTTTGTGCCTTCGTCAATGCCGTATATGCCCCAAATTGTGCTCGATATTACGGGAAAACTGTAGCCAGTTTTGCAGCCATTTGTTTGCTTCGCTTTTGACGAAAGATTAGACCGAAAGGGACTCAAAGAAAATTATGGGTAAAAATATAAGAATACTTGAAGGTGCAAAAGAATTGTGCTTAAACAAAAGGCGTCCCTTTCGGGTAAAGGAACATGGAGACTTATCTGGAAGTATGTGCCGATTTCAATGAATCATGACATGCATTTTGGACTGGACGCCTGATTCGTCTGAGCTGTCTAATTCTCAAAATCCGTCGCAAATTTTCATCTTGAAACTGTCTTGGTCTTGGTCGTGCTCATGCCGGGGTATCGAAGACTCTCTTTCGGCTAGTAGCGCCCTTTGCGGGTTTTCGCCAACTGCTCTCTCATTTCTCTACTCACTGTCGCTTTATGGTGCCCATTTGGGTTTTCACCAATAAGACTCTCTCATTTATCTGCTCACTGTCGCCTTACAGTGCCCATACGGGTTTTCACCAATAAGACTCTCTCATTTATCTGCTCACTGTCGCCTTACAGTGCCCATACGGGTTTTCACCAATAAGACTCTCTCATTTCTTCTCTTTTTTTTTTTACAATACGACATGCGGAAGGTTGTCCATGGCATGGTTACTTCAACTATTCTCAAAGATCGACCAGAAGTTCTTAATATGGAAAAAATGGGAAAAGGAACCTTGAACTGAATTACCACTTTTGGAACCGTTTCTACAGAAAAACGGTAAAATAAAACAAACTTCTGCCCCAGTTTTGGAGTATTGGGCATATGGATTTTTGTTGTGATGGGACCGAACCTATGGTAAGGCTGCCTACGTATCCTTTCGGAATCAGGTCGGACGTAGTTCAATGACTCAGAAGATTTGTTGTTTGGATTCTTTTCTTTTCTTCCTTTTTTTTTGTTGCAAGTACATAGGTTCCAAAAAGCGGAAAAAAAGAAGAAGACAAATACNTGCCAGTTTGGGACGAACTTTCCTTTAGCTTCTACTTGGTGTGGAAGAATGCGTTTCAAAATGAGTTGGCCCACCTCGAAGTGCCTTGGACGCACTTTCTTGTTGTAAGTGCGTGCCATTCTTTGCTGGTATAACTGGCCAAAGCACATTGCCGCTAGCCGTTTTTCATCAATCAGCATTAGTTGTTCCAATTGGGTCTTTACACATTCTGTATCTTCAATCTCCGACTCTGCAATGACTCGAAGAGAGGGAATTTCGACTTCAGCTGGTATTACAGCTTCCGTTCCATATACCAGCAGATAAGGAGTTGCACCAACAGATGTGCGAGCAGTGGTGCGGTATCCCAAAAGAGCGAAAGGCAACTTTTCATGCCATTGTATGAAACTTTGGATCATCTTACTAAGAATCTTCTTGATGTTCTTGTTCTCCGCTTCAACGGCTCCATTGGCTTTTAGCCGGTAAGGGGTAGAATGGCGATGCATAATCTTGAATTGCTCGCATACCTCCTTCATCAAATTACTATTCAGATTGGCTGCATTGTCAGTGATAATGGTCTTCGGGATACCAAAACGACAGATGATGTTGGAATGGACGAAGTCTACCACTGCTTTCTTGGTGACTGCTTTGAAAGTGACGGCCTCCACCCATTTGGTGAAGTAATCAATTGCAACCAAAATGAATTTATGCCCATTTGAAGCCTTTGGCTCGATTGGTCCAATAACATCCATTCCCAAAGCAACGAACGGCCATGGAGAGGACATGGGATGCAACTCAGAAGGTGGCGAGTGAATCAGGTCACCATGAATCTGGCATTGGTGACACTTGCAAACAAAACTGAAGCAATCTCGCTCCATGGTAAGTCAATAATACCCTGCCCGCAGAATCTTCTTCGCCAAAACATATCCATTCATGTGAGGTCCACATACCCCTGAATGCACTTCACTTATGATCAGCTCAACTTCTGTGGCATCTATGCATCTTAACAAGTTCAAATCTGGGGTCCTTTTGTACAAAATTTCCCCATTTAGGAAGAAACTGCCGGCGAGCCGCCTTATAGTTCTTTTTTGATCTGCCTTGGCATGCTCTGAGTATTTCCTTGTTTTTAGGAATCGTTTTATGTCATGATACCACGGTTCACCATCTGGTTCTGTCTCGATAGTATTGCAATAACTGTGTTGATTCAGAACTTAGATTTTCAATGGATCAATATGAGTGTTACCTGGATAACGGATCATCGAGGCTAAGGTAGCCAAGGCATCGGCTAGTTCGTTGTGAAACCTGGGAATGTACCTGAACTCGATGGATTTGAATCTTTTGCTCAGGTTTTGCACACATTGTCTGTATGGGATAAGCTTGATGTCTCAAGTCTCCCATTCGCCTTGGGCTTGACGGATAAGCAAATTAGAATCTCCCATAACCAATAGTTCATGCACATCCAGATCGAGGGCCATTTTCAGACCCATGATACAAGCTTCATATTTTGCCGTATTATTGGTACAAAAGAAACGGAGTCGGGCCGTTGCGGGGTAATGTTGTCCGATAGGCGAGATGAGGATTGCCTCGATCCCAACTCCTTTCATATTGAAAGCCCCATCAAAATACATTTTCCATACATGGGTGGTGTCCGGAACTACTTCCTCTATTGAGTTGACCTCTTCGTCTGGGAAGTATGTGCTCAGTGGCTTGTAATCATCATCAACTGGATTCTCTGCCAAATGATCTGCCAAAGCTTGTGCTTTCATTGCGGTGCGAGTGACATACACATTGTCGAACTCTGTGAGTNTCAGGTGGGACCAGTACAGGGGGTTTTGACAGATAGTCTTTGATCCTATCAAAAGCTTTTTGGCAATCGTCCGTCCACTTGATAGCAACATCCTTTTTTAGCAGCTTAAAGATGGGCTCACACGTGGTTGTGAGCTGAGTAATGAACCTACTGATGTAGTTCAACCTCCCAAACAAACTCATGACTTCCTTTTTATTCTTCGGGTGGCAAATCTCGAATGGACTTTATCTTAGATGGATCCAATTCGATGCCTCTTCGGCTAACTATGAAATCGAGGAGCTTCCCAGATGGAACCCCAAATGCACACTTGGCTGGATTCAGTTTAAGGTCGTACCTTCAAAGCCGTTCGAAGAACTTTTTCAAATCGCGCACGTAATCAGCTTGTGTCTTTGATTTTATGATGACATCATCAACATATACTTCTATCTCTTTGTGCATCATGTCGTGGAAAATAGTGGTCATGGCCCTCATGTAAGTTGCCCCTGCATTCTTCAAACCGAATGGCATGACCCTGTAACAATAATTACCCCATGGAGTGGTGAAAACGGTCTTTTCAGCATCATCCTTGTCCATTAGAATCTGGTGATACCCAACATAGCAATCCACGAACGATTGTATCTCATGCTTTGCACAATTATCTATAAGAATGTGGATGTTTGGCAAAGGGAAATTATCCTTCGGACTTGCTTTGTTCAGGTCCCTGTAGTCAACACAGACTCTAGTTTTTCCATCCTTCTTTGGAACAGGCACAACATTTGCCACCCAGGTGTTGTATCGGACAGCTCTGACCACGTTGGCGCTCAACTGCTTCATTATTTCCTCTTTGATTTTGTCGCTCATGTCCGTTTTAAATTTTCGTTGCTTTTGTTGGATTGGTGGAAAATCAGGATACGTGGGAAGCTTATGAACCACTAGATCAGCACTTAAACCCGGCATATCATCATATGACCAAGCAAACACATCTCTGTATTCAAATAAGAGTTGAATCAAGGAATCTCTGGTTTTTTGTTCAGTGTGAATGCTTATCTTTGTTTCTCTAACTTCTTCGTGACCCCCGATATTAATGGACTCAGTTTCATTGAGGTTGGGCTTAGGCTTATTTTCAAATTTTTCCAACTCTCTTGTTATTTCCTCAACAGCCTCTTCTTCGTCATATTCAACCTCTTGATGCATTATTTTGAAATTAGACAGCTTTTTAAGATCGGGGCGTGAATTTCGCATGCATGTCATGTTATTAAAGCCGACATTAATGAAACTGAAATGGAAACAAAATGACTGAATTAGGGAACGGAAAAGATACAAAATTTTAATACGAAACTGAACTGCAGTTCATTGAATTCGAAAGGATAGAGGGGTTAACATCAAAACAAAACAATCATACTGAGATGTTTGGATTACAACCCTGAAAGCATTCCAAAAATACAAAAAGAAACTGCAAAAGCAAACTACCAAGACTCCTTCCTTGTGGGGAGAAGAGTTGCTTCCCAATTGTTGAGCATAGTATCTGGGCTAATTAGTTGCACATCGGCACGACTAGTGTCTTCACCTGCCTGGATCATATTCACTTCAGAAAACATCTGGCTGAATCCATGGCAAGTTTCATCAATGCTTGCTTGCGCCGAGGAATGTTGACCTTCTTGGAGTCGCGGCTCGACAAAAGTGTCAAAAATGTGAGGGATTGGTTGTTGCAAGGCCCATCCGTGCTTCTTGTGGTGTTTGGCTTTGTCTTCGTCTACTTGTGTCGGCCTGAAGCCTAAACCAAAATTACCCTGGTTCCTGAACGGAGAAATGGACTTCGAAATTCCTTGCAATGATGCCCCCAAGCCTTTTCCTGGCTCATAACCTTGTCTCAGCATGAGTGCCGCTACCATTACAGATGTGACAGAAAGACGAGGATGAAGAATGGGCCTTCTTTCCTCAACATGGTCCGCAACAACCACTTCAAAAGCCTGGTAGACAATGGATTCGTACCCTTCCTTGGCCTCAATACGGGGGATTAACGGGTCTTTATAAACGGACGACTCGTCTTCCCCATGAACAATAATTTCTTGCCTGTCATGTTCAAATTTGAGCATTTGATGCAAAGTGGATGGCACAGTTCGGGCCGTATGGATCCACGACCTTCCAAGAAGAAAGTTATAAGAAGTGTCCATGTCCACTACTTGGAAGACAATTTCAAAGTCAACCGGCCCAATCATCATGGTGAGGTTGATCTCCCCAATGGTATCTCTCGCCGAGCCATCAAAAGCGCGGATACGGACATTGCTGGGTCGGATTCTGTCTGTATCGATCTTCATGCTTTGCAAGGTGGAGAGAGGGCATACATCTACGCTCGAGCCTCCATCAACCATGATTCGTTTCACATAGTGCCCCTCACATTTAATAGTCAAGTACAAAGCCTTGTTGTGCCCGGCTCCTTCTTCGGGGAGTTCATCATCAGTAAAGGTGA